>JACEGR010000458.1:0-261585 GCA_014170235.1 Listronotus bonariensis | reverse complement strand
AAACCAATTAAATTACAGGTTCCGGTGTTTTTTATTATAGTCTGTTTTGTAATAATACGTAATAATGCGCACGACACTGTATATTCGTGATACAAGAATAGATCTACTGCCATTGGTTATACATAAAAAAATATATATTTTTGACTTATTGTGAAGCATACGTAAGAGCTTGACAACATAACGGCATAAAAATAATTTACGGTTGGACACATGCTATCTGAAAATGTACACTGTCCAGAAAACCATAAAATGTTGTTTAGTGTTGAATGAACAATGTAGGTACGTTTTGTCAAAATGATAGACTTCACAGTGTCTAAAATAGTATCCTAAATAGGCCCCACGTTGAGCGCCAAAAAGTGTAACAATAAAGTATCCTCTTAAGTGTGAGGTAGAGAGTCAGAAACGTAAAACTTTCTTTGACATTCAAAACTCATTAGTACATAGATATTTTAGGGCAAATATTTTCGGTATCCTATCGATGTCTAAATTATTAGAAAATGTATTTTATGTAATATTAATATAAATAAAGTTCTTTGTTGTTCGCTTTATTCTAAGTTTTTGGGAAATGATTTAGTCGTAGACACCTTGACCTATAAATTTAAAACGAATAAACTATCTTAATATTTTTAGCCTGAATGTGCTTGAAAAATGGTTTTAATAACAATAACTTAAAAAAACACTTAAATGCAACTCACATTTTTAGGATAATACATTTCTTTTCTACCTCGAGACCCCCCGAAAATATGTTACTCCCCTCCCCCGCAAAGAATGTCTGAAGTCAACAGTGTCTGTCAGTCTGTTACTTTTCGTCATCCGAGAGGCGATATTAGAACTTGACATAGTGAATATTATGTGTAGTGTTTACTGATCTGAATGAATTGTCAATATTATTACCTGCGCGAAACAAAAGTTACGTTTTATAGGCGAAAATAAAGGGTTTTTTCGCTTCGGTACTAGTTATTTTTCATCATCACCGAATGTTAACGCGCGGGAGCCAAATGGTCTATGAAAAAATCAAGCATAATTTATATAAGCGTTGTGTAAGTTGTGGCAAGCGTTGTGTAGATGCTAACGTTCTGGTCTCTCACCGCAGAGAGCGGAGTTTGAATATCGGCACCCTCCATCGGCATTTAAAATCGCTCGTAACCTCACAGTTGTGCATGGCAAACCATTGTGTAGTATTCTGCCAAACCCTAGGTAGTAGTTATTTAAAAATAACGACCGTGGTGGCACTACCGCGTTGTTTAAAAGGTGCTGTGAAATGCAAAAACTGCATGTTTCAGTTCTTCGACAACGTTGACGGAACAGGTGAAAAGATGGATTAAACATATAATAACCCGACACCCACGGTACACTGTACACTGTAAACTATACATGTGGTACTTAAGTATAAAGACTTTGTAGGCTGTCACAAAGATAGAAAAAGGGCTTAGCATTAACATTCAAATATTTTTAAGCAAATTTGTGCCTAATATTTATGTTGGATAGTTTATTCGATTAAGTTAATAGGTCTTGTATTAAACTAATAAATATTAATATTAAAACAGCCCAAATAGGCAAAAGAATAGGTTATCGTATCTAATACTTTATCGCGTGACACCTGTCTATATTTACAAACAACATAACGGCATAAAAAATAATTTACGGTCGGACGCATCCAATCTAAAAACGTACAATGTCCGGAAAGTCATGGGGTGTTGTCCTTTGGTGTCTGACGTAAAACGTATCTTTTGTCGAAATAATAGGCTTCACAGTATCTGAAATGGCGTTTTTATCGTAAGCTTTTGTAGTCTTTAAAAGGCTTTATAGGGATTAGAAGTCTCCGGAATAAATGTGGCGTATTATTTCGAGAACGGTTTAAGTGTACTGTTATATATTTTGTCTGATATTGAATACCTATGTTTTGTTAGGGTTTGATATACATTTACAAAATATATACAAAAATATTGCTTTATAAATTATTATGTGTTGTCAAGCATTTTTTAATATGGTGATATTTTCTAAAGTGAATGATTAAGGAAAGCGTAGTGTAAGCAAAATAAAATCTAATTTAATAGCGCGAATTATTTTACGCGTGCGAGGTGACGTGACAAAGAAAATACGACACTTAGGCAAGGCGCAATTTAGGTCGCGTATAGCGCATGTAAGGTGACGTGATAAGTGAGACACGACAATTGCGTGCCACACGCGCGGCCTGGTGATCCTCATATTGAAACGTGTGTGCCGTGACCAACCTCCTCGAAAAATGTCGAATACTCGAACAAATCAACTGTTATTATTAAACTTAAGTTCTTAATCTGAATTAGATGCTACTAAAGAGAATGTATTGTTTAATATTCTATCGGAGATAAAAGAGACATTGTAGATGACTACTGAATTGCAGCTGATTTCTGATCGGAGATAAAGAAGTGGACACTTTCAAATTATTACTATAAGATGAGTGCTGCTGATTTTACTCAGCATCTCATGATTTTGACAAAGACAAAACAATTAAAATATATTTTTTGAGAACAAAGTTCGTGCGACGCGAAAAACTGCGCCACTACCACAAAATTACGCTGTATAATTTAATATTATTAAATTATAAACGTACGTGCTGTGCTGCGTCGCGTTGCACGCGTTACATGCGTCATAATTTGAATCTTGTAACTAGACAAGACGTTTTCATTGATTCTGAAGTTAAACCCCTCAAAGTTCAAGTTTTTAATTTTTGTTTTTTTTTTCAAGTATTGTTTTACGAAGCAAAAACCAACATGACTTACCTATATTCAGAGCATAGACACAAGTCAGTTGCGCTCTATTATTATAGTAATATGTAACATTGATTGTGTGCTACTAGAGAGTTCTTTTTCTATATTAAAAATTATTTTTATCTCAGAAATTTTGAGTTTTCACAGCCTATTTATTTATAACGAATTTTTCAAAGATCAATAAAAAGCTTTTTAAAAGCTAGCTTTTTTCAACTAGAAAAATTTAACAGTTTAGACGAAAAGAACTTAAAAATTAATTGGTATTTTTTTATTTAATTACCTACCACTAGCTACCAGGTAACTAGGTATCAAAATATACTCGAGCTTTCAATTAACCATAAAATAATTTAGGTTTTTAAACTGTTTAATTTTTGAACTAACATTTTCTGTAGCCTAATTAGCTCAGGCGGGATAGCAGTAGAAGAGGTCATAAAAAAATGGTTTTACAGCAAACTATTGGTATAGTTTTGTTAAGTGCATCATAACTGTGTAAGAAAAACACTTTCGAACCAAAATAATGCGTTAGGGTGTGAAGGGGTGGGGGGTGTTTTTAGGGGTAAAAATATTTTTGCAATAATAAGCTAAACAGTAAATCCTATTAAAAAAAAGTTGAATGTAAAAGTTGTCGATATTAAAAAAACCTACAACTTATGTAATAAATAGTTTTTACCCTAACCTCAAAAATTTTCGAGAAAAGTAGAAGAAACTCTTCATTCGGTTTTAAATTTTTATTTAATTTGCAATTTTAAAAGATTTTTAAATATTTTAAAAGGTTAAGTACATTTTTAAATGTGAAAGTCGGATTACAGGTATACAGTGTGACCCATAATTGGTGTTATAAGAGGACAAATGGAACAACATTTTTAAATTGTAAATCGGCATTTTGGAAAACTGGTCGCATGGTCCAAAACAAAGAAATACAAAATTTTGCTCCTATTGGTAATATACAGGGCAACTTATAACTCAAAGTAAATGTTGGTAAACAGTTTACCACATTTTTGGTAAACTATTACCACATTCTTGAGATGCAACCATTGGCCCAGTTCTCGTCTGGCGTTTTTAAAGATTTTATTTTATTGCTTTAAAATGATTTCAACCAAGTGCCAATGAACCTTTGTTTATAGATTAAAACCTTTGTATTGTAAGTAACTTAATATTGAATATTTCATTATTTTATTTCTTTTAAAGTAATAATAACTTTTATTATATTGTGTAAGAGCAGAATAGTTCTTCATAATGTATAAAAGTTAAAAACCGAAAAAAGTTTCTTCTACTTTTCTTGAAAATTTTTGAGGTTAGGGTAAAAATGGTTATATATAAGTTGTAGGTTTTTTATATCGACAACTTTTACAGTTAACTTTTTAATAGAATTTACTGTTTAGCTTTAATGGAAAAAATCATTTTTACCCCTAAAAACCACTCCCATCTTCACCCTTTAACGCATTATTTTGGTTCGGAAGTGTATTTGTTAAAAAGTTATGATGCAAAATTATACCAGTAGTTTGATGCAAGGCAATTTTTGCAATCAGGTATTCCGCCTGGGCTAAATTATAATTTAAAAATTGGCATTTTTACAGAGCAGCTCTACAGCGGTTACTTTTATTCTATTTAACGTTACCTTTTTACTCTTTAAGCACCCTATAATAAAAAAGTTCTTTTTAGATGGACCAAAATAAACATCCCCGGATACTATTTGTCACCATATTTAATTTCTGAACATATTTATAAAAGTCAATATTTTTGTTTAGTCTACTAAAATTTTATTGCTCGTAGGGTAGGTTTATGCATCTTAAAATATGGTGACTGGTTGATTTGATATATAATTTACTTTCATTATACAAAACATACAGGGTGTCCCACCAAGAACTGCCTTCATTCTTTTATTCTTAACAAAAGTATTTATTAAAAATCAAGGTTAGCTTTCTCTTCTTTAGTGGACTGTATTGATACATATTATGTTGACTATTAATAAATAAATGGTGATCAAAAATAAACAATAAAGTTATATTGACAAAAATGGTAAATGCCAATTTTTTCAATCCTCATTTACTATCAAAATAAAATAAAATAAACCGCTAATACTATTTTTTTTAATTGACCGGAAAATTGAATTTTCCACTCAATTTTTAAAGCGGAAAATGCTATTTTACAGGACTAATTTACTTTCCGGTCCCTAGCTTACTTTCCGGTCTCTCATTTACTTTCCGGTCCCTGATATCAAAAAATCCTGTTAGCCATGACAAAAATTGTCAGAGTTCAATTGTTACTATTTGACAGTTCAAGATATTGTAAAGTAAAGAAAGCATCATTTTGCCAAAATGGAGTCAGACATGGAAAATCCAGATGAAATAATTGAAGCAGCGTCCAAGGTGACTTTCAATTTATTGCCCACTAAGAGTAAAGAAAGGTATGAACGAAATTTTGATACATTTTTAAACTGGTGCAACCATAAAGAAGTCAAGCAAATTAATGAAGATGTATTACTAGGATTTTTGGAGAAAAGAGTGATAGAGTTTTTTTCGGTCAATTAAAAAAATATGTAGGATACTCGACCGGAAATAATTTTTACGGGTCTCCTCAAAACTACAGGACTCGCCTACGGCTCGCCCTGTAAATGTTTTTCGTCGACCCGTAAAATACCATTTTCCGGTCTAGTAACGTAAATAGCTATTAAAATTTAAAAGTAAGAGTCGTTTTCGGTTAAACTGTAAATAATAGAATACAACTCCTTGGATTAACCAATTCTTATTTAGATCAAATATTAAAATACCAAATTTTATGTTTCTATCTTAAAAGGTATATAAGTTATAGAAGGAAACCACCGCTGGGCTAAGAAACACTCTGTATATGAAACAATACTATTTAAATAAGGCTATTATAGAACGGAAGCTTTTACGGCCTTGGTCAACTGAGAAATCTGGGTTCTTGGGTTTGGACCGCGTCAAATTAAAATTTGTTTACCCCAATGGTAAAGATGGGTCCACATTATTTCGTTCTGAAAGCGATGCCGCCAAGTACACAAAAAATGATAAAGTAAAGAAACCCTTTTGTAAACAATGATTTATTGCAGCAAAAAATATTCAACCCGACGAGTACCACGCCACGTGCTACCGGTTTTATAGTAAGACAGAGGCGAAATAAGAGGATGTTTTTTAAGTACATGATACGTGCTTTAGCAATGTTTTTTTATTATTTATCTAAAAATATGTAATCAGGCTCTGTCCGAGGCTATGTGCATTCGAAAAGGTTTGTTTACTTTATCATTTTTTGTGTACTTTGCGGTATTGCTTTCAGAATGAATTAAATGTGAACCCATCTATAAACGATTTTAATTTGACGCGGTCCAAACCCAAGATTCCTATAAGTAAGGCGTTTATACTACAAAGCTAGGTTAATAGAATAATCTAAAATCTACAATATTCTCGATCGTAATTGCTAAATCGAAAAAACTAAGAACACTTTATGATTAACTTATTATACAACATTAAATTAAAAACTATATCTACAACGTGTCCAAGATAAGGAGGACCCCTGGGCATCTTGGAAATGGTAAGAGATACGAAGTCGGTTAAATGAGAACAAAGTTCAGGTTTTATGTGCATAATATGCTGTTTAAAAAGTTTTTAAATTCCCAGTATATTCGAAGATATCCGAAAAAAAAACCGAAATATTGGAAAGTTAATAAAAAATTTTTCCTGGTCTTAAAACTTAAATTTTATAATAAATTGCACTTTTGCATTACCACTTTTTCTGCTCTATCTAATGGTGGTATTTTATTTGAACTGCGGCGTTTCGTAGGTTGTAATACCATCATCAACTTTATTTTTTAAAATACGGTCCTGATATTTTAATATCAAATTTTAAAATCCAATTTTTATACAAATTTAATGATGTATCACACATTGAGGTTTAATCCTAAGACGGACCTCTATTTTTAGAAAGTTGATTAAAATAATTAACTTTACATTTTAAGTTAATACATTGCTTTAATAAACCAAGCAGAATGACACCCGAACGAACGAAAACCCCTAACATCACTAACTCACATTTTTTAAAATACGGTCCTGATATTTTGTTAGCGAAATTACAAAGCTAATTTTATTTTAAATTTACATTATAGTTTAACCGTAATACGGCCCAGTATTTTTCAGAATTCGGTAAAAATAGTGAGCTTAACATTTTAAATCAATACATTAGTTTAGTAAAAATATAAGTTTTAAATGCACAAATCATAAATGATTAAATGATTTACTCATAAAATGATAATTTTTATACGGAACTTTTTTCAGCTTTTTTCTGCTCAGGTAAATTTAACACCTTGCAAAACATTTTTGATAATTTTAAACTGTAATTTATCTTAAATGTTAGAAAAGCCTTAAAAACAAATAGTTAAGTGTGGTAGATACTTGTTTTTTCTAAACATTGACGGTATGATTGTAAGATCCTTAATCTGCGCAAATACAAAACAACTTTTATGATCTTACCATCAAACCGTCAATATTTAGAAAAACAAGTTATTTACCACCACCTTAATTATTTGTTTTTAAGGCTTTTCCAATATTTTAAATAGATTACAGTTAAATACTATATTAAAGGTGTTTTCCTTGTTGTTAAATTTACCCAAGTAGAAAAAAGCTAATACAAATTCCGTATAAAAATTGTTATTTTATAAGTAAATCATTTGATCTATTATTATTT
Organism: Listronotus bonariensis; assembly: GCA_014170235.1. NCBI lineage: Eukaryota > Metazoa > Arthropoda > Insecta > Coleoptera > Curculionidae > Listronotus > Listronotus bonariensis. Next base: position 254,137 of record JACEGR010000458.1, on the reverse strand, counting down.
GAATATTTTTTAGGTATTATTTTTTACTAAACTGGTGTTTAAAAGGTGGAGCTTACTATTTTTACCGAATTATGAGAAATACAGGACCGTATTATGGTTAAACCATAATATGAATTTAAAATAAAAATTCAACTTTGTTTTCATTTAACCGACTTCGTATACCTGGTATTTCTCAAAGGTGGTTCTTCTATAATATTTAAGTTTATTAGATTAAAGAGATTGAATATCTTTTGTTGGTATTTGACATTAGTATGCATTATTCAACCTATTAAATTGTTTGTTAAATTTTAAGTAAATTAGTAACACCTTGTATATAACTTGACACTTTTATTTTAAAATATTTATTATAGAATTTTGTGCCTCTAATCAATTTTTTTCTTTACGGTGATTGCCAACACTAAAATTATAATAATAATAATACTGTTTTACCATAAAAACATCGATGCATTTATTGTTTATAAGAAAGAGTCTTGCCCAAAATACAGTGTAATGTCTTTGTTAACACAAATTTATTTAGAACCAAATGCTTTCTTCGAAGCCAAAAACGAAAAGTATCCAAAATTTACACTTGTATTTCCCGAAAATATTAAATTTATTATTATTTTTTTAATCTTAAAAAATACATGGGGAACCGCCTTTGAGAAACACCTAAAGTAAGTTCGGGTAAAAGTACGCGGCGGGGTAAAAGTCCGTACCGCGATTTAACGCAGCTCATAAATATGGCAACGCAGCAAATGTATTTTACCAACAGTGCAACCGAACCGAAGTTAGTTTATAACATTTAGTCGACGCCAGTGTATTAAAGTGAGCAGCCATGCGGTAAGTTTTAAAAATCCCGTTTTCGATCTAAATTTTTGCGTAAAATAAATAGATTCTAAAGGGTTATTCCAAAACAATATATGCCTAATATTTTTACTGATGATTAAGTTTATTTTGTGTGTCTGTTATCCAGTAAGAACGGTCGTTTATGAAATTTAGAGGTTAAGTTTTTTGTGAGATCAAATTATAGATTTAACAATGGGGTAAAAGTCCGTTTTTTGCGGGGCAAATGTACGCGCGAACTTTTACCCCATCGATGCGTCCTTTTACCTCGTCGGTGCGGACTTTTACACCATTTTTTTTTGTTTCAGTGTCTATAAACGAAAAACAAATCGAAAACCGATTACAGAGGCAATGCGACCCAGCGAAGAAAGGCAAATGGGGAATCAGTGCGAGCTATTGCAAGAGATTTTGAAGTCGACGAGTCGTCCTTAAGAGCACGTTTAAAGCGTGGTTTAGGGCGTTTCAAAAAGATTTTTAGCAGCGAACAAGAGCAGGAACTTGCTGAACATTGCATACAAATGGATCAAAGATTCTACGGTGTAACTAGAAAGATGTTCAGGAAAATGGTCTATGAATTTGCAGAGGCGAATCATATTCGCCATAAATTTAATCCTCAAACAAAATTAGCCGGAAAAGACTGGACGCAGTCTTTTTTAAAAAACATAATTTATCGCTAAGGACACCTCAAAAACTAGCCTAGGCAGAATTATGGGATTCAACAAGACTCAAGTTGAACAATTTTATAACAATCTGGAAAAGCTCATGTCTAATTATGCCTTCTCTCCAAATATGATTTACAACATGGATGAAAGCGGTATTACTACAGTGCCAAACAAAATACCAAAGGTCATTGCTGCTAAAGGAAAGCGTAGTGTAAACAAAGTTACATCAGGTGAAAGGGGACAATTAATCACCACTGTCTGCTGTTTTAGTGCTTCTGGACATTATATTCCGCCGGCACTAATATTTCCAAGGAAGCGAACCAAACCTGGCCTTATGTTTGGCGCACCACCTGGTTCAATACTATTTGTCAGTGATTCAGGATACATAAACTCAGAGCTTTTCATTGAATATTTAAAGCACTTTCAGAAACATGTGAAAGCTACTAAGGAGAGCCCGATATTGCTGATTTTAGATAATCACTCCTCACACTGTAGCCTTGATGCTGTCACATTTTGTAGAGAAAATAACATACATCTCTTAAGTATTCCGCCACATTCTAGCCATCGAACACAACCTTTGGATAGGTGCTTCTTCAAAGCATTGAAGGACTATTATGGTGAATACTGTGATCAGTGGCTAGTAAATCACCCAGGTCGTACAGTTACCCAAGACAATGTAGCCGAAATATTTGGGCAGTCTTATAATAGAGTATGCACCATTGAGAAAGCTGTTAATGCATTTAGAATGTGTGGAATTGTACCTTTAAATAAGTTTCTATTCACTGAGGAAGACTTTCTACCAGCAACTGTAACGGATCAGAGTGTTCCTCAAGAAATAAGGAGCAATTTACAACTAGAAGTAGAAAATGCATCTTCTTCAAGTGAAGATGATGTCCCGCTAAAGCTGTTGGTGCAGTCAAAAAAACAATGTCGTTCTGCTTCAGATTTTGATGTCTCTTCTCAAAATTTGACACCATCTGCTCCAAAATCCAGTCCCAATACTTCTAACGAAAAACCCGATAGCCCAAAACCTTCTACGTCAAAAATTAACAGCCCTCTATTAACTTCCTCAAAATCTATCTACAAGTCTCCCAAGAAACTTTTTCCCTATCCCAAAATTTCACAAGATCGAAATCGCATGAGAAAAGGGTAAAAATCTACAATTCTCACATCAACACCTAACAAAGAAGAATTAGAAAGTACACAAAAAATTAAACTAGAAAAGCAGAGAAAAATTTAAGCAAGAAAGTTATTAAGGAAGGGAAAAAGAGCATTAGTAGAACTAGATGATGAGCATTTACTTAAAAACAGTAAACCCCCAGTAAAAGATGTTTCTTGTCCAGCATGCGAAGAAATTTATACAGAACCTCCAATAGAAGATTGGATTCAGTGTTCCAACTGCTGCACATGGTGGCATGAAAATTGTTCGAATTTTCCAATTCCAATTTTTGTGTGATTTTTGCCATGCATGAATATTTTTGTTACTATCTACATGTCTAAAGTTTTTATATTTAAAAACTGTCTCTTTTTTATTTTGCGAAAAAATTACTGTCTGTTTTTATTTTAGGTTTTATTTTACGTATGTACAGTCTGAATCATGCTGTAATTTGCATAACTTTAATTTTTATTTTATGTAACAGGTTCATTTTTTATAACAAATAAACAACAAACTTTTATTTGGGTCTTATTTTAACACTTAAATAAAATATGTCATAGAATAATACATGCGGACTTTTAACCGCACTCATGCGGATCTTTACCCCATATAGTGGGGCAAAAGTCCGATGTGACAAATACCCAAACTTTATATTTTAAAATTTTTTGTAATTAAAAATTTAAATTGTCAACCCTGGGATTTTGTAGACAAATGTTAGGGAATTTAATATAAAATGGTAATATGATTTGTTCGAAAATTAGCCTTTTTGTAGCATTTAATAAGTTAGGTGCGTACTTTTACCCGAACTTACTCTATTTACTAAAACTACACGTCAATGGTTTTAAGAATATACAAGTTTATTAGGTGTTGAAAAGCAAATAATGTATTTAAAAAAGTATGGACATGCAAGGGGCTCACAAGCAATATACTTAAATAATTTTAAATATCTAGTTTCCTATTTTATATCAGTAAAAATTAATAACTTATTTCTTAGTAAATATATTAATATTTAAATAACTTTTTATTATATTTATTTTATTTATACAGTCTGTCCCAAATTGGGCCTACATGTATTGGTAACTCGGGAACCATTAGAGCTACAGTGTTGGTTAAATTAGGAAAGTTTTAAACAATTTAATTGCAAAATTAGGTCTACTTTCAAATTTTATTAATCTTTTATGGTGTTTGAGATAATTAGGAAAAACCAAATAGTGCATTTTTACTTTTTGCTTGTAGCTCGCAAACTACCAATTTTACGGTTTTAAGATTACTACATTATTGAATCACTTTTTTAAGAAGAATTTAATTTAAGTAAAAATATTTTTCTTACTTTATTTGTTTTTAAGATATTTACCCAAACTTTGGATTTTCATACGGACGCCATATTGGATATTTACATTTTTGAAAAGAGCCCTTTAAGAGCTTTTCATTGATATATCACAAGTCTGGGTTTTCAGATTGCTTAAGCTCTAAAAACGATAATTTTTTATTTGATAGTAAGCTTAGACTAGACTGCGTAATGGCCGCCCCGTTAAACAAATGATACGCATCCGGAGCGGCATCAACCTAACCATAGACATTTAAGAACCTTAGTGCTGAACTTGTTACCCCATAGATCTTTTGTGACAGCGAAATTTAAAACTTATATAAAAAAGTGATACGTCCTAATATTACCTTAAACTGATAATAATTAAACACAACTGTAAAACAAAAATGTATCAGTAAACAAGAAAATAAAATCAGAGTACATGTATTTCTCAATTTTCCACACATTTCTCGCATTTTTCCAACACCTTGCGGGTTACTCGGCGTAACGTGTTTCGGTTGATGGAAGCAAACACATCCCGTACCCTGTGTTCTAGTTGCAGCCTAGTTTCGGGCGAAGAAAACTCGTACACCTCATTTTTTGCGTGGCTCCATAGGTAAAAATCAGGGGGTGTGATTTCCGGTGATCTAGCTGGTCAAGCAATTGGCCCATTATAAGAGATTATGTTGTCAATAAAGGTATTTCTAAGGACCTCCATCCTGTTTTGGTACTGTCCGTCTTGCTGGAACTACAATTATTTATTTCATTTGGCGGAACTGTATTTCTAATGGCCGGTAAAAATCTGTTCTTGCAGGAGTAGCAAATACCATTCCATCCATTCAGAGTTTCTTCAAAAATAAATGGTTCAATTAAACGTTTTTTTTTATCTTTGGTTGTCTAAAACTGAAAAATAAATGTTTTATCTAATTATGAGACGTAAATTAAAAGTGCATTTTAAATTACCTATGTCTTTCTTCTAAGTTATATGGATTTTCTGTATCCCAAAAGTTACAATTGTGCCTATTAAAAATTCCACAATTTGTAAACCGGGTTTCGTCTGTCCAGAGAACCTTGGATTGGAAATTGGGTATTCTTTGACATTTAGTAATAAACTATTGACTAAAGGTGATTCCTCTATTGAAATCATTCCCCTGAAGACCCTGGACAATACGTTGATTATATGGATGAAAACGGTGTTTTTTAAGACCTATGCACAGATGACTTAGGTATTGTTGTCTGTTCTTCCACTTTTCTGTTGTGGGTTCATATCTAAAGCTTTCCGTTATAATCGCCTTTTTTGATTCATTGTTTTTTGTATAAGTTTTGGAATTGGATGTCACAAAATATCCATAGGCTAACAAGTTCGTAACTAAGAATCTAAAATGTCTTTGGTTAGGTTGTTGCCCCTCAGGAAATTGTTTTACGTATGGCAGTGCTGCAGCTTCTGTATTTCTGTTAGATTTAAAATAAATTTCTAGAATATCCACCTTTTCATCATTGGAATAATACAAAGCCATTATTGCAAATACTTAAAATAATCAAAACTTGATGCAGTCTAGTCTAAACCTACTATCAAATAAACAAAAATTATAGTTTTTAGAGCTTAAACAATCTGAAAACCTAGACTTGTGATATATCAATAAATAGCTCTTGGAGAGCTCTCTTCAAAAATTAAATATCCAATATGGCGTCCGCATTAAAATCCAAAGTTTGGGTAAATATCTCAAAAACAAATAAAGTTAGGAACATATTTTTACTTAAATTATATTCTTCTTAAAAAGTCTTCTAATAATGTAGTAATCGTAAAATTGGTTAAAAAAGCACGATTTTAGTTTTTCTTAATTATCTTAAAAACCGTAAAAGATAAATAAAATCTGAAAGCAGGGTTAATTTTGCAAATAAATTGTCTAAAACTTTCCTATTTTCACCAACACTGTAGCTCTAATGGTTCTCGAGTTACCAATACATGTAGGCCCAATTAGGGACACACTGTATTTCTACATCTAGCCTAAATTACAGTGAAATTTCGGAACAGCTCTAAAATTCTACTGGTACTTAATTTGGCATAAACCTAAAACAAAAATAAGTTATGACCGTAGGTATTTAATGAAAGTATTGTTCAAGCTATTCGCATTTCGTTGCAATTGTACGATATATTGGTTATTATAAATTATAATTTCGAGCACCACGACACGCAGCAAACCGCGGTTTGCTGCCTTTAAGGAATATACTACTACGTAATAACTGCATATTTATTATACTATGCAGCAAACCGGAGACACAAGCGCCCAAGCCTGATATAAGTAAACATTTTTATGTAGAATCTTGTGGTGTAGTTTTTTTTAAATATTTTTTCAGGTATAGACAATGTGAGAGCTTCATATTTTTGAACCCAAATCGATGTTTTTATTTTAAAAATTGAATTTCGCGGAGTGGGCCACGATATTCAGACTATTTAGCGATGGAGTTTACAAAAGAAAAAATGAATAAAAAAATTAATTTTTGAGAAAAAGTTATTATTCAAAAACATTTTTGCTTGTAAAAAATATGATTTAAGAAGAAAAATGTTGTTATTGTATACAGGGCACGCAAACACTTAAAAACATATAATTTTTCCTTAGGAGTAAGCTACCTTTATTCTTAATTTTTAAGCAAAATATCAGTAAGAAAATTTATTTATATTAGCATTTTGAATGACTTTATAAATAATACAGGGGTAGGGTCAAGTGGGGTAAAAATGAGATATTCACACACCTCTAACAAATAAAAAAATAGATAAAATTTTCTCAATTTTAATCATAAATCACCTTGTTTGATTGTCGACGAATATACCTATACAGGGTGTAATTTAATTAATGGATAAAAATACAGGATACGATTCCTTAGCTTATTTTAGGAAGAAGAGTTCATATGAACATATGTCTTAAACCTCTTAACTTTTGAGATACAGGGTGTTAAAATTTTAAAAATCCAAAAAATTTCGAAAACACTTATTTTAGTAAAAACTGTTATATTCGATATAAACTCTATTTAAATAGGTATTTATTATTTTTCTACATAATTCCTAATTAAAAATTATAAAAACTAATTTTTTAAAAGAAAAATATCCCACAATGCTTCTTTTATGGTCTAAAAATATGCAATTAAGTGAATTATATAATTATTTTTATTTTTTTAACAAAATTCGGTAAAGAATAGTGAGGATATTTAAAAAATTGATTTTTTTTTAAATTTAACACCCTGTATTTCAAAAGTTAAGAGGTTTAGGACATATGTTTAAATGAACTCTTCTTTATAAAATAAGCTGATGAATCATACCCAGTATTTTTTGCCATCAATTAAATTACACCCTGTATAAAATATTCGAACACATGTATTAAATTCATTTTGTTAAAATTAGTTATATCTGAAAAGGAAATTTTGATGAAAAACTTTTAAATTCGCCTTCCTAACTTTTGCCGCAGATCTTAACCTCTTACTCTGTTAAAATCGCACTATGGCCAAAAGGTTACACGTAGCCGTCTGACGCTCTTGGCTCTTGGAATTAGTATTTTTCAAGTAGAGTATGAGATTAGAGGTTAAAAAGTCTTGGGGTAAATTTGAGACGCATGTAGGGTTAAAAGTGAGACATCTATTGGGGTAAAAATAATACACTATAATTTTAACACTTTAGGGGTTGTCTAAAAATTTTAAGAAAGTATATTCGTAAAGCTAAAAATACACAATAGATGACCTGAAAAAACTGCAAATTTAGGTATTAAGGGCAAAATGTCATATAACATAGCAAGTTATATCGGTATGTTCACAAAAAAATCCACAACACAGGGAAAAACAGTTCCAATTCATTGAGGTAGAAATCGATTTAGCTAGGTAGTATGGCAAAATGTGGATTTCCACGAACAAAAACTGAGCTCCAACAAGTAGTTCACTAACTAACTTCACTAACTTATGTTATTCAAAATAACCTTCGAACAACTTTCAAAGATGAGAAACAGTGATAACTGATTAAAATTATTTAGAAACAATTTAAATCGGAAAAAATGAACAACTGGAAAAGTGTCGAAGATCTGCCGCAAGCCACAAGTAATCCATTTAAACATTTATTTCTTTTGTAATAAACTGGGACAAGATTACAAGAATATAAGTTTAAAAGACAAGCCCGATCATGTTTATAATCTGCATGAAACTAGATTCACTACAATCGGTTTACATTTACACTGACTCAATATGATCTTAATTACCTAACCTTATCAAGGTGTCTCATTTTTTCCCTGGAGTTTCTTTTTTTTATACTTTTTCTGGATAAATAATAGACAGTGATTTTTTAAAATAATTTATTTTAGAAGCAAATTTGCAAACATTTAAACCATTAACTTGATAGTAAAACACGTCTAACATGTTGTAACAACTAATTGAAAAAGTTAAATAAGATTTTAATATTTATTTTTCAAAAAGTTTTAAAAATTGTCTCATTTTTACCTCACTTGATCCCATCAAAAAGTTTAATGAAACTGATTTTGTAGTTATCAAAAATTATTTATTTAAAATTTTTATAATAAAATAACATATAAAACTCTTTTAATTTGCCTTTTAAACACCTGCTTTTTCCAAATTCGTACACAACACAACTTTTCAGCTATGAACGAATGTGATCAAGGCGATACTCCTGCTACTCCTGGAGAAACATCATGTTTTTCAAGTATTTGGGAACCCTGTATACAAATTTAACATGTTTCCTTTTTATATGTTTTTTTACAAGCAAAAATTTTTAAGAAGAATCACTTTTATTCCAAAAATTAAATTTTTGGTTTATTAGTCCTTTTTTTTCGTTTCATGAAAAAGCAGCAACACTTAGCAAAAACCTCTCTATCTCTAATAATAAGCAAGATACCCTGCAATTGCAATGAAATGCGGACACCTTGTTCTTGTCAGGATATTTGTAAAAGATATGCTACTAAAAGGTATGTGCACTGTTTTCGAGTCTTGTACGGCCACGTTTCACTTCAGCAACTTATCTTTATATTATTTTAATTAAATTAAAAATTAAAAATCTCATTATACAAATTTAATCATCAATTTGTTTAAATCACAGAATTATTTTTTATCGTAAAAATACAGTGACACAAAACTTAACATGTGTTTATAAAAAGTTATTTTATTTTTAGAAGAATAAAGCGGAATCCTAATAGCGATATCTTTTATCGAACCCAAAGAATTATCAAATAAGAGTATGTCTAGAAATCTATGGTAAAAAATATTTTTAACAATTTATATTTGTAACTAAATTGGATTACTCACATTGTATTCTCTCTAAAATACATATAAGATTCCATTTCAAAGTCGATTATAATATTATTCTCATCTTCGGCCGAGTTTGCTTTTTCTTTATCCAGGCTAGCCGACTTACCATCCCTATAATCATAATTACAATAAAAATATTCGTGTCTTTGATACAGTGTATCCCACTATATTTTGACTCATTTTGATCATGAATAACTTTAGAACATATAAACTTATGAAGATGCCGTGCTTGAAGAAAACCTAAATTTTTAAAGGTTTTTTTATTATCATATCACCACCTCTCATTTGGTTGTAACATTCCGTTAACACTTTAACACATTTTTTTATTTCTATCCCTTTTCCACAATTATTCCCTTTTTTAGAAGTTTAGCTCTCGGTCATTGACAATAAAAGGTGACAACCCCAAAAACAGCCCATACTATAACTCCACCACCAAATTGTGACCCCCGGGAAAAAACCATTTTTCCTTTTTTAGGTGATAATCAATAAATCCATCGTGGTCATCAGGTTTAAACTCTTGTTCGTCACTAAAAATCGTACTTGACCAAATCAGGCTCTGTTTTTGAGCTGGGTTTTATTTTATATAATTTTACGATATATTAAATACCAGCTTTTTGGTATCTACTTTTGTATCAAGCTCAATTGCACTTAGTTGAGGACCACGCGGTATAAGAATAATAAATTACCACAAAATCTCTTATTTTAACGTTAAAAAGTAAACCAAATTAAAATTTCTTTGTAAATACTAGGGTAAATTAAAGAAAATCACATTGATAACGAGCCAAGTTTATAATTATTTTATTATTAAAACAGACTTTTTGCATCGTTACTTGTTCCAAAATTATTAGTTTAAGTAATTACCTTTAAATGCTCTTCGACAATGTGCTAGTATTAAATGCTGTTGAAGATAATATTTTATTAGCTTATTTAAAAGTTACATTTTTTAAAAAATATTTAGAATATTTTAATTTTATTTAATGAGTTTATACTTTTTGAAGATATGTTCTGTAGTTCGGCGGATTCATTTAATGAATGGTAATTATTTGGGTACACGCCAAAAATTAAATTAAAGTACTAAAAAACAAAAAAATTAAATCAATTAAAAAGATAATAAAAAAACGACGTTTTGGTGGCAAATCTGCCACCGTTGTCAAGATAAATTGAATACAAATAGTAAAAATAAAAATTAACCATTATTAAGGTTTTAAATTATAAAATTTTTATCTTATTTTAGGATATTCTGAAATCCTTTTGACATTAAATGTCAAATATGTTTGTTTGGTTATAGTGTCATAGTGACATAGATAACTGGTTGCTGGTGTATTTATTGTTTATATTACAAAAAGGGTTATTAGTTAGTTAATTTTTAGTCTTTCTGAAGATACTTCAGTATCAAGCAAGGGCAACCAAGTGTTATTTAAATTAACTGAAATTGATATTACACAATTATCTTTATTTAATAATATCATAAAGTAACGTACCTACGGATATAATTTTCTTACTCTATGATACAACTTATTGCATTCGCAAGATACGTTATTTTATAAATGACATTTTTTGTATTTTTATTTAAGTTGTATGGTTTTGTTTTTGTTAATTGAGATCTGATAGTGTTTTATGTTTTAAAAAAGTGCGAATATTAAATTTATGTCCTATTCGTTAACTTTTATTTATAGTCCGGGAATGTATGGTAAAAATAAATTTGTAATAGGTCTATTTTGATTTTGTCGTATAACTGGAGTTTCAAATTTAAGGAAACAATTATTTATAAAATCAAGAGGATAATTATTTTGAATTAAAATGTTTTTTAAATAATATTTTTATTATTTATATTTTGATTAGTACAAATGACTTTAATTCTATCAAATAGACTTTTTACAACTCCTTTTTGACCATTATTGGGTGATTTGAGTTAAAATTTAAGTATCTATTTGTATGTGTAGGCTTTCTGTAAATTTTTGTTTCAAAATTGTTTAAATCTTTTTTCATTAAAATGTCAAGAAGATGGTAGTTGTGAGTTGTATTCTTTTTCTAAAGTAAACTTAATAGTTGGTTCACTGTGTAAAAATTATTTAAACAGTATTTGTCATGTTGGTATACAGAAAAAATGTCATCTATATATGTATCTCCACCAAACTAAAGGTTTATATTGATAATTTTCTACAAAATTTGATTCAAAGTTTTCCATAAAAATATTACTTAATAAAGGTGATAAAGGTGAACCCATACCCATGCCAGAGGTTTGTTTATAATAAATAATAGTTTAAAAAAACTAAAAAACACGCTTTTATATGCAACCGAACTAAAAATTAGAAAATAATTTTTCATTACAAAGATTTTGTCACTTCAGAGTAAAAGCGTGGGGTGCATTTTACTATTTTTTTCATAACTTTTCCCTCATAGATATTTGCAAATAGAATAATTATAACATTTAATATATTAAGCACCCCACGCTTTTATTCTGAAGTGACAAACTCTTTGTAATGAAAAATTATTTTCTAATTTTTAGTTCGGTTGCATATAAAAGCGTGTTTTTTAGTTTTTTTAAACTATTATTTATTTTTCATTTTTTAGTTCGATATATCAATTAGTTTTCTGCGGTCATGTTAAATATTTAAAAATAAATGCTCCAGTTTATTCACTAAAAAAATTCCTTCGCCATTTTGTCAAGAGTAGTATTAGGACACAGAGGATCTGTAAAGGAATTTATTTATCCTGGCGGTCCTAATCAGGATAACGGGATACTGTTTTTAAATTATTGCATTGTCATCGGTCCTTGATACGTGTGCAAAGTTTCAAAGAAATTGAATCACTGGGAGTTGGTAAAAATTAGGCTCAAAGATTCCGTTACATAGATAGATAGATAGATAGATAGATAGATAGATAGATAGATAGATACAACCCAAGTTAATAAAAGCGTGTTAAAAATCAGTTTTATATTGAAAATATGTTGTTTTGACACACACAAAGTTAATAGCTCAAGAATAGTGTTTATGCTTAATTTTGTTCTTTCGCCAAGATGGACATCATTTTCTAATTTATTTCTAACAATATTTAATGTTTTATCCACTGGGACATTTGTGAATAAACTAACAACATCAAAACCTACCAGTGTATTATTTGGATCAATATCAATGTTAGATAATTTCTCTAAGAAATGTTTAGAATTTTTAATGTATCTATCAGTGTTGTTTACCAAAGGATTTAAAATGTTAAGTACCTAGAAATTTTGCTAATAAATATGTAGTTGAGTTAATACAACTTACTATAGGAGGTAAAGGTATATTTGGTTTATATATTTTTGGTACTCCGTAAAAATGTGGTGTTTTACTGTTGTAAGGTGTCAGTTTAAATCTCTTATTATGAAAGAACAAAATTAAGCATAAACACTATTCTTGAGCTATTAACTTTTGTGTCGGAACAACATAATTTCAATATAACACTGATTTTTATAAACAAACCTCTGGCATGGCTATGGATTCACCTTTATCACCATTATTAAGTAATATTTTTATGTCATTTATAAAATACCTTGCGAATGCAATAAGTTCTATATAGGTGAAACTTGTAGACCATTAGCCAAAGGCATTAAAGAACACAGATCATACATTAAAAACACAGAATTTCATAAATAAAAAATCTGCCCACACGCATTTGATAACAATCATAGAATAAACAGGGATGCTTCGAGCATTTTAGCAAAGAAAACCTATTCTAATAAACGCAAAATCAAAGAAAGTGCGTATATATTATTAAATAAAGATAATTGTGTAACACTTGGTTGCCTTTGCTTGATACTGAAGTATCTTCAGGAAAACTAAAAATTAACTAACTATTCACCTTTTTTGTAATATAACCAATAAATACACCAGCAACCAGTTATCTATGTCACTATAACACTATAACCAAACAAACATATTTGACGTTTAATGTCAAAGAGATTTAAGAATATCCTTAAAAAGATAAAAATTTTAAAATTTAAAACCTTAGTAATAGTTCATTTTTGTTTTTACCATTGTATTCAATTTATCTTGACAACGGTGGCAGATTTGCCACCGAAACGTCGATTTATAATTATCTTGTTACTCGTTTTAATTTTTTTTTGGTTTTTAGTACCTTTAATTTAATTTTTGGCGTGTACCCAAATAATTACCATCCATTTTATACTTTTACTTGACCTAATAAAGCCATTTAACTTTTTGTCGTTGCTGTAAATGTTATGAACAATCAAAACAGATATTTAATAAACTGCGATTTTCGGGTCAGAGGTCTGATTTTCGCTGAAAATTAATGATATGAGAGAAATGTAGTAACTGAATTATGCCGCGTGACAAAAACCGATAATGCACTCTGATAATTGCATTGGAGATGTCATTTTCATATTATCCAATTTTATTTGTTAAAATATACTACGTATTTCAGTGATTTTCCAATTTTAATTTTGTTATGTTTACTTTACCATAATTATAGGTTTTTCTTTTAGGGTCCGCCAGTTTAGTAAAGAAGCCACCGACGTCATCATTATCTGCGCGAAATTTCGTGTTACTCCCTCAGTCTATGGTTAAAATGGTATTTTTATTTTAAATCAAAATTTAAAATACCTACTTTCATCGTAACGATACGAAGACCACGAAGCCACGATTAAAAGAGAGATACAGGAGATTACGCGCAGATAATGATGACGTTAAAGGCTTCTTTACTAAACGGGCGAGCCCTACCTAATATTATGATAAATCACAATTTTTTATTATGTATAACAGGGTGGCCTTCCATATTTTGACCATTTTGATCGAGAATAACTTTACAACAAATAAAATTATTGGGATGTGGTTTTTGCTGAAAGATTTTTTTCAAAGTTTTTGTCATATAGTTTTTATGTTGTGATATTTTATTAGCATAAAAACAAACGGGGCCAATTTTCCGATAAAGGACAACGTTTTTATTCAAATGGGAACACCCTGTATAGTTTTCTATATTTTTAAAAATTTATGTTTTCTCTTTAAAAAAATGTTACAAAAACTTTTCTAAATATTGTGCCATTTTTATGAAAAAAATCTAAATTTGCAGAAAGGTTAAAAGAAAGCACAGAGTGGTGCCTTTTCGTTGACCTTGCAGAGTATAGCAAAAACTAAAAGAGATAGAACACATCTGATTGCTTAATCTCGGTTTCAATTAAAAAAAATTAATGGTGAAAGTAAATCATGGCTAACTTGATTCGTTTTGGAGATAAAGAGTGTTTTTCAAGTTTTGTCAGTTTGGAGATACAAAAAAAAATGTAAATAAAAAAGTTTTAGGGGCTTCTCAATGAATTTAGTGGCGTACCTATATTTTTTCATTAACTTTAATTTTAAAGTTATACCATAAAGTTATTTTTATAAATTACCCTGTATATTTTAGCACCAATAAAAAGGTCTCCTAAAAAGCCGTAAAAAATACCACATTTCATAATTCTAATTTGTTATAGTTTTGAAAGTCAGAAGTTCGATAATAAAATTATTTTTTTAAATACCCTGTATGTTTTATCACTATTAAAAAGACATTTTAAAGACCTTTAAGAATTTAGCACATTTAAAATAATTTTCTCTAATAACTTCGGAAAAATGAGCTTCCAAATCTTAGTGCGTATATCTACTATTTTTTAGATAGTCATATTTCCAAAACTATAAAAAATATATTAAATGGGGTATTTTGTTAAACCTCTTTGCATCGATAAAATAATATACAGGTTGTTGCGTTAAAAAATTCTGATGATAAAATATCCGGGATGTTTCAGTTTAAAAACCCAACTTTGTGTTATAACTTTAAAATAAAAGTCAATGGAAAAAATATAGGTACGCCACTAAATTTTACGTAAAAATCCCCAAACTATTTATTTACATATTTTGTCTATCTCTAATATCAAGCGAGTTACAAGTTTTTTGAAAAATTTGAAAAACACTCTGTATCTTCAAAATTAATTAAGTTAACCATGATTTCTTTTCACCACTGAATTTGTTTCCGAAATTGAAATCGAGATTATGCAAACAGATTTGTTCTATCTCTTTAGGCGCCGCCGCCGTAAGTACTACTATATATTTTTGAAAAACTAAAGAGAGTCTAATAAACAAAAAAATCTATACCGAGTGTTCCATAAGAAAAAACATAGGTTGGGTATTTTTTCAAGAGATGTTATAGTAATATAAGGGTGTGTTTATGTCGGAGCGACGAGGAACGAGGTTAGCAGCGCGGCTCAACAAAATCACCTTTATGGTACAATAACATAATACTGCCGCCACACATTGGGCGAACTTGTGGCCGAAATATTTGTCAAAACATTTTTCAAACTGTTTGTAAGCAAGCGGACCCAAGAAAAGTTGGACCAATCAAGACGAATGTAGACAAACTACCCGTCCACACAATGGTTGTTTGCCAAAGTTTGTCGTAGTTGGCCCATCGTCTGGCGGCGGCATAAGGATGCTTCGGTGGAGCAGCGCTGCTAACTTCGCTTCAATGGCGGCTCGCGGGTCTAAAAATAGGTGTAGGCAAGGGAAAAAAAGTACCTTCACCATTTTAGCAAAATTAAAAATACTCAACTATCAAAAGTCTAAGTAAAAAGTCTTAATATCTAAACCTACCTAAATTTGGTAATTTTCTAGAAAGCTGCGGCAACTCCCATTTTGACGAAATTTGGTATACGGGGGTTTTTGGGGCGCTGATCCCGAATCACTTTTTGGCGAAAACGTTTCGTTCTTGAGATACTCATCATCAGACTTGAAATTTAAACTTATCCTATTTTTACAATATTCCACCATCTTTTTGCACACAATCCTTGATATAAAGCTCAAGTGGTACACAATATTTGATTTTAACCTTTAAATACCCCGTTTTTTTACGTATTTTACATTATTTTTGCATTAAATTGCATAGCTATTAGATTTTAAAGAATAATTAATTTTTAAGATTAATAATAGTTTAACTACTTACTCTTTGGCTATACTGTGACTCATTTCAATCCCAGTGTGCCATGAAGTCCTATGTGTATATATGGTTGCCGCATTATCAAAGAAAAGCCACGCAATTTAATGCAAAAATAATGTAAAAACGTAGAAAACGGGGTTTTAAAAGGTGAAAATCAAATATTGTGAGACACTTTAGCTTTAAATCAAGAATTGTGTGCAAAAAAAGGGGGAATATAGTGAAAATAAGCTTAGTTTAAATTTGAACTTTGATGATGAATATCTCGAGAACGAAACGTTTCCGCTAAAAATCTTCATCTGATCAGATTCGTGATCAGCGCCCCAGAAAACCCTCGTATACCAAATTTAATTAAAATCGGAGTTGCCGCAGGTTTCTAGAAAATTACCCTAAATTTTATACACCAAATCAATCCTTCTATCTTTTAATTCAGCAAATTTATCAATTATATCTTCCTAAAATTGTTGAGTTTTTATCAGTTCCTGTAGAAGCTCCTTTTGAATTGAAATATTGGCCAAAGATAAAAGTCTATCTTGGGATATAGTGTTTTTAAGAAAGTTTTTAAACGCTTAAGACAAGAAAAACTTCGTTCCACTAACCAGAATTAATAATCAAAATCCCGAGCACTAAAAATACACCGCGGAAAAGTGCACTGCACCTAATAGATAATGTTTATTTTATAGTCTCTAAAACAGTCAGTGTGTAAAGGCGCTAAGGGTAGCGATTAACCAAGCAATACACCTGATACTCCCACCCACGATTCTGGCCGCCGGCAAGTATAGCGTTGTCATGGCAACGGAGCGTCAAAGCGTAAACAAAACCCCGCATGAGGTGTATACTTCGGTCCGTTTTATATTTGCAATACACTTGCTGAGCGTGGATTGTGATGTCGCGTTGCCGAAAGCGGAGGCAAGCGACTCGCGCCGCTAGATTTTCCATGGCGAATATTACAAATAAGTAATAGAAATGAGAAAAATGAATTAAATAATAGTAGTATGTTTTTTTATGTTTTATTATTTATTTTTGGTGAAGTTGGCTTACTTACTACACCTGAATAGCCGCCACTGCCTCGCTCAAAACCTCTTCAACATAAACAAAACACAGCCTTACTAAGGAAATTCTATCTTCTAATCTAATTAAATTAAATACTTTTGGCATTATAGTTACTAAAATATAAAATTTATTTTGTACTTACATATCAATAAGAATGGTTTCCTTATTTTTTCGCACAGTAAAATATCCTCCATTGTAGTTAAGACTTGGATCTAACACATAAGTTTTAAGGAATTCAGTTGCAACATTGAAGATTATTTTGTATTAGCACTACACTTTTTACTAAAAACTTATTGTATCTAAACTAAAATTAGGGCAACAACCAAAGAATAAAATAGGATATCTGAAATACAGATCTTACACCAAGCGCATTGAAAAAGTTGAAATCTGCGAAAGTTCTCAGGTGATTTATACAAGAAATAGGTAATATAAATTAAATTTTTGATTTACATATACTACGAGTATATTTGCGTTATAACAACATGGTCCCTATAATTTTAAATATATTTTTTGACCATAAAAAAACGAATAAAGACAAAATCTATGCTTACTTATTAAACACGAAAATTAAGTAAAAATGTTTTTCACGACGACTTGACCTAAAATCAGTGGCGTAGCTAGAGTTTTCGGGGCCCGAGGCGGAAAGCAAAGTCGGGGCGCCTTTTAGTATTTCAGTAACTTCAGTAACTTTTTTGTTGGAATGGAAAAAAATTTGAGACCCAAAAAAAGGTCATCATCTCCCAACCGTGACCCTTTCACTGTAACATGATTTATAGTTTGGTATTTGGTAAGGTCCAGGACCCCTTTTTTGACTTTTTTCTTGTTGGAAAATAGTTGGCAACCAAAAAAAAGATCTTTAGCCTTAAATCCTATCTCCTAAACCATAATATGAACTCTCATACGATACCTCAGTACTTTCTTTTCTAGGGTGGCGCAAAATGAAAGTTATGATGTACATGTTTTACAACTTTTTTATGTACCGGGTGCCTACAAGATTACTAGCAAGCCTGTTTTTTCTTAAGAAATGTTACACGATTTTGAAATTTTCGTTGAATATATGGTTGGATAGGATGCAGATTTCTAATTTTTCAGATATTATGTGGCATATCCGATTTAACCGGAAGTGCTTTCAACTTTTCTACTTTAAATGGAGCACCCTATTTATTTTTCTAAAAATTAATTCTATATGCAATTCCAAGAAAATAAATGTACAACATGTTATTTAGTTTTTAAGAAAATGGCGTTCAAAAATTTTATGTTGTCAGAAAACAAGTGATAGTAAAAAGGACTCATTCGATTTTTACATATATTTAATGAACGTTATGTCCAATTATCGTAAAAATACAATTTCCGATTCTACCGGAAGTGCCACAGAAATTGACTTTCGGCAGTAAAGAACTTCAATAATTTAAATGAAAAACACTACCCTTAGCCTTACATTTAAACTTAACACTTATTTCTCAATCATTTCTGTTAATTATATCCCATCTCTAAACAGGGCCGTATTATCCATTAGGCTGACTAGGCTACAGCCTAGGGCGCCATGAAGAAATAGTCGCCAGATAGGAGAGTAGTAGGTGCCAGACAGGGGAGTAATAGGCGCTAGACAGGGAGTTTTTAAAAAAGTTTAGGGTGAGTGGGGATTTTTGGTGACTAGTTTCTCTGTGAATAAGGTGCTTGGCGTGAAAATGAGGGAATGACCTTTTTTTGGTCACCTAATCCAATTCTATTTCGGGTGGTGAACTAAGGCGCCTCGCACCAGGGCCGTATTATCCATTAGGCTGACTAGGCTACAGCCTAGGGCGCCATGAAAAAATAGGCACTAGACAGGGGAATTTTGGTGACTAATTTTTTTGTGAATAAGGTGTTTTGGAGTGAAAGAGGGAATTCCTTTTTTTTTTTTGGTCCTAAAATTTTATTTCGGGGTTATGAAGTAAGGCGTCTGGTACTTAAAATAGGCGCTACGGCGAAAAGGACCTTTTTTTTGCTCTTTAAAAAATTTAAATTTTTTGTTGCAAAATAGGCGCTCCGGGAGTTCTAGCCTAGGGCGCCTCAAACAGTTAATACGGCCCTGTCTCGCACTCAAAATAGGTACTACGGAAGAAAGGACCTTTTTTTCCTCTTCAAAAATTTTCTTGGTGGAAAATAGGCGCTCCGGGAATTCTAGCCTAGGGCGCCAGTTAATACGGCCCTGTCTCTAAACCTAGTAGTTCTTAAGATATTAATAGTGAAACGTTAAAAATATATTTTTTCGCTATTTTCAAGGCAGCCTAGCGATTTACTATTTATATCCTAAAAACTATTAGTTTTAAAGAAAGGATAAAATTAACAAACAAGATTGAGAAATAAGTGTTACTTAAATTCATTTGAATTATTGTAGCTCTTTACTGCCAAAAGTCAATTTCTGTGGTAATTCTGGTAAACCGGAAATTGTATTTTTACGGAAATATGTATAAAAATCGCAATAGCCCGTTTATATCACCATTTGTTTTTTAACAACAAATCGAAAAAATGGCGGTTAACATGATATTTTTCCAGAAACTAATCAAGCTAGGTATGACACGTGGTACAGGTATTTTCTTGTAATTGGTTGTAGAATTGATTTTTAGAAAAATATATAGGGTGTTCCTATTGGAATACTGCCGTCCAACGAAAAAACACCGTATGTGCATACAATAACCATATACAAATATACACATACGGTGTTTTTCCGTTAGACGGCAGATGCAAAGTTGAGAGTACTTTCGGTTACATCGGATGTGCCATAGAAAATCTGAAATATCAGAAATATGCATCTCATCTAACTTTGTCGTTGCGTCCAACCATACCGGGTGCCCACGAAATCACTTTCCGGCTGCCATTTTTTTATTTCTTAATCGATACTGATGAAACTTGGTAGGGTTGTTAGACTTACGAAAAGTCATTTTTAAATGTATACGATAGACTTTTACGACTTCCGGTTTCGCCGAAAATGACTGGAACTTTTAATTTTTAAATGGGACACTCTATATGTTTTTTGTTTTTGGATTTTTCAGATCATTCTTCCTCGGAATACATTATTTTTAAAATAAATTTTGGTTAAATTTTCTTTAAAAAAATTACTTTACTTGAGGGCTCTAGACTTCACTTTTTTATTTTTTTACCCTAGCTCAAAAACCAAAATAGGACCATATGTCTTTCATAATATTTCTAAATGCAGTATTTTAAAGCGAATTCAACGACGTAAAACACTAAGACACTTTACTTCATTTTCTTTTGAAAAACAACATTTATTATGTAGGTAAATGATTTTTTTGATACTAAATGGCGCACTCACACTTTATCGTAGTTGCCATAAAAACATACATTAATATAATATGTTGTAAAACAATTGCTTGTGTTCCGTTTACAGTTTAAAAATAAAAACATCAGTTTGTGTTTATGTATTTCCTACGATGTTAAAATAATTTTAGGTTAAATTTGGTTTCAAACAAAAAAAATATCCAAGTACCAAATTTACATCGTAGGAGATACAAAAACACAAACTTATGTTTTATTTTTAAAACTTTTAATGGAACACCAGCAATTGTTTTTACAACAAATTTTATTAGTTTCTGTTTTTATGGCTAAGATTAATTGTGAAGTACGCCATTCAGTATTAAAAAAGATCATTTACTTAAAGTTCGCCAACTGAGTCTAGCCAGATGAAAAGAATGCGGAAAAAAACTGAAGTTGCTTTTAAGATGTTGCCAGTTTTTCATTCTAATGCTGTGAACCTATTTTATACTTTTTTAAATATAATATTTTATATTTTATACAGTTCGTGTTTACACCTTGTTATTGATTTATTTTTAATTCCCAAAAGATATTTTATTTTATTGCTCTATTTTCTTAGATGAACCGCTTATACTATGTTTTATTATTCATATCGCCCTAAAATGTTTTTACATTCTTAATTTCCGACAACAGTGCTACTTTACCAAGATAAGCACTCAAATAATGTCTACTAATTGGTTGCCGCTGGTAAGAGCCTTCAAGGAGGTGGAGCATCGCATGAACATAGACGGGGAATGCGAATGGTTTGGAATTTATTGTACTTACCGTACTTACCCGGCTTTTAAAAAATGTGTTTCCTATTAACAATTTTTAGTGTTGTGGTTTTGGGTGGGTATTATACCGTAGATAGTAGTATTTTGATTTTGCATCGTATTCAAAAATAATTAAAGTAGGTATGGATGTAACTAAATAATAAATTAAATAAATAAATCTGTTTTCCTTTCAAGCCTAAAGGTGGGTTTTACGCTTATGCAATTTGCGCAAATTGACTTGTGCAAACAAATTTTAGCATGTAAACAAAAATCGTTTACTTGCGCAAGCAAAAAGTTTGGCTTGTGTAAATTCTGGATGGTCAGATAATTTGCATGTGGTTGGTGCAAATGCATGTGTGTCAACGACATACAAATTTAAGACATGCGTAGTGAATAAATAATAGTTGTATTGGCGTGAATGTGGCTTTAATTTATCGTTTTCTATTTGATGGGTCTTTATCATTATTTGTTTTTTTGTGATAATAATAATGTCAGTGAAAGAAAAAAAATTCTTTTGGAATTTATTGAACTCTATTTTATTATTAAATTAATATGAAAGTAAGTGGTTCTTTTTTCGATCCAACTCTTCTGCGATATTCTAGGTTTTTATCTTTTCTTTTTTAATTAAACAAACACTAGCTAATGCTAACAATTCGTCGTCGTACTCCATCGTTTACTGATAATCTTTACAAATTTATGCAAATAGACTTGACTGTAAAAACGGATGTAATAGTTTAGTCTAATTTGCGCACAGGTGATGAAAAAACTATATAGTAGATAGAATTATTCGTTCTTCTGGCCATATTCCACAACTTAACCCCATTGAGTTGATACGGGCCCAATTAAAACATTTTATACGTAGCCACAACACGACCGGTGATCTATCTTTAAAAAGTTTATTAGATCTTGTTGAGCAGGGTTTGGCGTCTATTACACCCACAGATTGGGAAAAATATTGCAGGCATGTGATTGACATTGAAAAAAATTTTTGGGAGACTGATCAATACATGGAGGAAGTAGAACCTCTAATGATTCAAGTTGGCAATGAGAGCAGTGATGAGGACAACTCCGATGATGACGATGACAATGAAGACGACGAAGAAGAAGTTAACAGCTATTTTTTTTAAAACGTACAAATTTTTATTAAGGGTTTGTGGCTGTGGACGTAAAATTATAAGGAAAAAATGTATTTTGTGCAAAATTTAATATAATTAATATATTATATATTTAATTATATTTAAAATTAACCAATTATCATAAAAAATATGTTTTTAATAAGTTTTCTTGTTAATGTACTGGCAATACCTCTTCCTTAGCGAGTAACACTAATTTTTTTTTTAACAGCGTTCTGCTACAATATTTATTAAATGAAGTTTTACATTTTTGTGCATAAATACAAGAGTTTCCTTTTTTGTTAAACATTTTTTGTTAGTACAAGAATTTTGTTGTTTTGTACCATTATTCCGTAAGATTTTTTTATTTATTTTCTTACATTTTTATATTAATATATTTTATATATATATATATATATATATTTCGAAATTCCTTTAGTATGACTGTTGAAGATAATTATTGTCTACCACATTCAAACAAAGTTAGTAGGTAGCGTTTTTTAATATATATATATATATATATTAAAAACGCTACCTACTAACTTTGTTTGAATGTGGTAGACAATAATTATCTTCATCAGTCATACTAAAGGAATTCCGTTTTCAAGTGTAAAGTGTAAAACGGATAGAGATAGGACTACTCAAAACGTTGTGTGAATAGTTATAAACAAAAAGACAATCGAATCTGGAATTCTTTTAGTATCACTGATGCTATTAATTATATTACTGAGATGATATTCTCCTTATAATTAAAAATATTTAGATATTTGCAGTTTCCACTACATTTTTAAAAATAAATTATTGCTTACATATTTTTTATCATATTTAAACTGCTAAGCAATCATTTATTTGCACGCCTCTGATTAGACTGGATAATGCAGAATAATATTTCCCCTGCCTTCTTGCGTCGTCTCGCACGTTTCAGTGGGCAAACTGTACATATTAATTATTTTTTTTTAATAAAGTAAAAGGTTGTAGTGTTTTACATCGTGGGATTCGCCTAAAAATACTTTATTTAGAAATGTTATGAAAGTGATATGGTCCTATTTTCGTTTTAGAGCTAGGGTAAAAAAGTAAAAAAGTGAAGGTTAAGAACCTCTAGTAAGAAAGTTTAAAAAGATAAAATCAATTTCGTATTTTTCTGAAAGTAAGTTAGGTATGAGGATGAGGAGTGATTTTAGAATGATCATGGCACTCTAGATGTAAAATAAATATTTAATTTAAAAATAAAGCTTAACCAAAATTTGTTTTAAAAATATTGTATTTCAACTAAAAATAATCTGAAGACTCCAAAAACCAAAAAATATATAGGGTGTCCCATTTAAAAATCAAAAGTTCCAGTCATTTCCGGAAGTCGTAAAAACCTATCATATACACCTAAAAATGACTTAATATGACTAAAATATTCAAATCTTTCTATTTGAAAAAAAATCATCTATTTTATTCCGCCACTTTTTTATGTTCAGGTTAAAAGATATTACAATTTAGGTATTTAGAATAATTTTGGGTTAAGGCTTAAATTTACGTTTTCAGTTATTTTTAATGTTCGGGTTATTTGTTAATACATTTTTTTAAATTTAACTACGTTTTTTTTTCTATTTGGACGCAAAAATATGAGCATTTGCTAGAACTTATTTTCATTAAGTTATTTTCCGCTTTGTTGTTAATTAAAACTGAAGTTTCACATTATATACCTATTATACTCGTTAGAAGGTTGACATTAAAGTACATCGTTTTCATTCAAATACAGGGTAGCGCAAAAATAATAGCAAAAATTAAGAAAAAATAGTTTTTAAGGTAGGGGGCTGTGACTTCATATTTGACACCTACTTTTAATTTGAAATACTTTTTCCAAATAATATTTGGATGCATTCTGAAAAATAAGGGTACTTTACTGTTAAACCATTTTCATATCGAGCTGTGGGAGATCTATCGCTCTTCTATAGATACTTTTACGGCTTCTGCTCCGACGAATTGTCCAGTGTAGTCCCTCCTCTTGCCGTTCCCAACAGAGAAACTCGTGGTGCCGCGCGTATGCATCCCTATACAGTTCAATTGGACAGGCCCCGAACCTCCCATTTCGTTCGTTCTTTTATCCCTAGAGTTTCTAGACTGTGGAACCTGCTGCCAGCGGAGGTCTTTCCTTCCCCCAAATCTTCAAGTTTTTAAGTCCCGTGTTAACAAACTTCCTCTTACCCTGCTTAAGACACCCACGGTACGTTAGTATTTAGGCTTTCAGCCTTCGTGGATTGTCCAAAGATAAAAAAAAAAATATATTTGTATCTCCCCCTATACAAATGAAGATATTTTAATTTTATCAGTTGTATTTTGAGTTTAAAAGAAAAATCCATTTGCGTCCATATATCTGACGGACACTGTATAATAATTATACAGGGTGTTTCAAAATTCATGCATCAAATTTAAATGGCATATTCTACATCGAAAATAAGACCTAGTTTCCTAAATAAACATGTGTGCGGAAACGCTTCCTTTGAGAGATACAGGGTGTTAAAATTGTAAGAAATAAAACATTTTTTTATCATAATTTTTAAACCACTTTAGATATTTAATTGGTATTTGGTACATTGCTTAACAACTGCAAAAGACATTTCTTTTTATGGGAAATATTTTAAAAAATTACGAGTGACGTCCGTACCATATGTTTATGAATTATTTTTCAAGAAAAAATGGTTCGCCACTGCTTTTCCTGAAAAAAAAATATTATTAAAATCCTCATTGAATTTGCAAATAATTTGGTCTCTTGACTTTTCCCGAAAGCATAGTTTTCAAGCAAAAAATAAAAACCACTTTGATGCATGACGAATTTGCGAAAATTATACCAAAATGTTCATCTTTTTAAACCTAAAATTGTCAATTATTTTTGTGAAGTTTTTATTAACAAATTTGTCATGAATCAAAGTGGTGTTTATTTTTTTTGGAAACTATGCATTGTTCGGGAAAAAGTCAAGAGATTAAGTTTGTTCAAAATTCAATGGGGATTTTCAAAATAGTTTTAATTTTAGGGAAAAGCAGTGGCGCACCATTTTTCCTTGAAAAATAGTCTGTACAAAGATGGTACGGACGTCACTGGTTAATTTTTTTATATTTTACGTAAAAAGATATGTCTTTGCTTCTGTTAAGCAATGTACCAAATACCAATTAAATATCTGGAGAGGTTTTTAAATTATGATAAATTTTTTTCTTAAAAGTTTAAAACCCTTTATCTCTAAAAGGAAGCGTTTCCGGACATATGTTTATAAAGGAAACTAGGACCTATTTTTAACTTAGAATATGCCATGGAAATTTGGTGCATGAATTTTGGAACAACCTGCATAAAATTAACCTCAAACACTAAATTAAATACCATTACCTAACATTTGATCAAATAAATTATCCTAAATTTATTTTTTTGTTAGAAATATTCGTTGAGGTACCGCTCAAGACACTGGATTGGGTAACTTTAATTAACTTTTAAATCTCTAAATAAGGTAAATAGGATTTAAAAATTTATAAATAAAAGTGCCAAATTTTATTAAAATCATATTAGGGTTATTTAAGGTATTAACAAAAAACGATTTTATCTTAATGTTAGCACCCTGTATCTGGGTAACAATGCATTGCCGAACTTATGTTTATCTGAACTTTTCTTAATATTTTTTGATGCAGAATCTATCTTAACAACATTCTGTAACACTTTGTAAAGACAGACGATTTCGTTTGTCTGTCTAAACATTTTTCAATTTTAGTTTAATATTGAACTATTTTGTGTCCTGATTTATATACTGTAATTATTTTATATGTTTACAAAGGTGGGTTTCTTTGATTGGCGATGATTATTCACACCTGAAAACTTTGATTATAGTCCGTGTGATGTTGCACTATAAACAAAATATAATTTTTTCCTAAATTATAGCATTTTTATCCAAGTCCCACAAAAAAACCGGACATTCTGTTCTCCGGTTTGCTGAGATTTTTCCGACTAAACACACATCAGAAAACCGGAGTGTCCGGTCAAAAACCGGACATCTGGCAACCCTAGATATAGGTACCAAATTTTTTCTTATAAGGTAAGAAAGTTACAGGAAAAACCACCTTTGGAAAACACCCGGTATAGACCTACAAGTCCTACAACTAAGTTTAAAGCTAAAGTAAAAAAAAAGAATTAAAAAAGTAGTCTTTAGTTGACAAATATCACGATTAATAGTAAAAATGTAAAAAAAAAGAAAGACACTTAACATTTTGTCCTCAAAACCCCAATGACAATAGTAAGGATATCTTGAATACAGTGGTTGATATTGGTAGGGCTGATAAGTCATAGTTCCTACACTCGGTTACTCTACTTAAGCAAATTTTGGCTTTTTCTAGAATCTACTGGCATGCACTAAAATCACAAAAACTAACTAAAGGGTACTAAACAAACGGTTGTCTCCAATGCGTCAAAATGACGAAATGAACGAAATAGTTACTAAAAATGTTTTTGCAGTTATTTTAGCATAACATGCATATTTCATTAGGGAGATAAGCAAAAGCACAGGAAGTATAGTTTATTTGATGCGGGTGGGCCATTGATTAGTTTTTATGTAAACAAATACAGGGTGATGCAGTAGGTCATACAAACAAATCAGTCCAAGCAGTTTTTTTATTGTTTTAATTATGGTAGTGCTTATGTTACGACTTCTTAAATTTATTTTTGCTGATAAGTCGTTTTTTTTGTTAGATAAATATACGGTGTGTCTACTTGATTTTGCACAGTGTAAAAACTTATTATTTATTTTACAAAAAATGTTATTCCCTATAAAAAGTTTTACATTAGGTTTAAAACCTAAATTGCCATTTATATACTGAGTTAGTAAAAAGTATCGCAACTTTAAAATATATTTAAAACTGCTACAGATACATTTACCAAATTAGGTATCGAAGGTGTTTTGGACATGTGGAATTTAAAAAGTGATATTGGTACTGTTACCAAATTTCCCAGCTTTGTGCTATACGTATTTTTTTTTTAGTTTTTTAATAAAAAATGCCATATGTATTTTTATTGCAATAAATTGTACGGATTAAATTTAGTACGTTTCTAAATTTTCAAAATACTGCCGCTATTAGTTGTTAAGATATGATAGACCACACTTTCAGCAAAAAGTATGTTAGGGCCTCAATATAGTTAAAATCGCTAAAGATATGTTTACAAAATTTGGTATTTAGTGTTTTTTGGCATGCCTAATTGAGCAGTAATATCAGCATTGTTGCCAAATTATAATTGAATTCCGGTGTTGTCATATCTCAGTAACTGGTAAAGATTAAATTTTAAAAATTTGGAATCCTACTAAACTACGCTGCTTTTATTGCAATTACAATAAATGGTGTCCCATTTAAAATACCAAAAATATTACGTGTTGCGCACAACTGGAAAATCTGACCACAATTAATGGCAGTATCACTGTTCATCAATTCGACTGTCCAGAAACCTTAAATACCAAAATTTGTAAACGCAGCTTAATTGGTTTTAAAGATATCGCATACTGCCTTGTTTATGGTGTTGCTGCAGGGCAATTGCCATTGACTTTAGAGATATTTGAGCGCATCTGAACTTTTAACCTAAAATGTGGTGTTGTCAGCTAGTAAAAATGGAATTTTGAAATTTGTGGACTTATTAAATTAAATCTGCAATTTATCGCCATAGAAATAAATGATGACGAAAAATACAAGTAGCGCAAAACAGGGAAATCTGGCAACGGTGCCGATATGACTATTAAATTCTTCATGCCGTTACCTTTTAGATACAAAATTTGCTAAATGTAGCTTTAGCGATATTAAAGATATTGAAGAGTTGGGGTACTTTTTATTAACCTAGTATATTAATTTATTTTATGGATATACGAGGTCACTCAAAAAATGTGAATGTTGTTCCAAAAGAATGTACCGCTATTTTTTACAATATTGAATATTATTATAAGGGAACATTTTTAGGATGCATAATAACTTTCAAATATGCAAACCTGTCATAGAAACCCTTATTATCACAAAAATGTTTTTTAAGAAACTAGTTTACATATTTGAATGTTATTTTCAAACCTAAACAACTTTTCCCCATGAAAAATTTTATTGTGTAAAAAAATACGGGAACCTTTCCTTTGAGGCAAATTTATATTTTTAAGATACCCTGTATACAACTGAACAGCCTTAATTACTTTTTTTCGTAAAATGAATAATAACAATTTTTTCCACATGGTGCGAACTTAAGTAGACACACTGTATAATATGTATGTAGGTAGAGCATTTTATTCAGCAACATATAAATTGATAAGTAACTAAAATTAAATAGTTTTCCTGATATATTGGTGTCATATTATACTATGTTTACTTTCGATTAATAAAAAATGTAGGTAATGTAGTTAAAAAACTCAATAATCATAAATACTTACATAGGACGAAAGCTTTCACGGCCTTGGTCAACTAAGAAATCTTGGTGCCTGGATTTGGACCGCGTCAAATTAAAGCGTTTACCGACGTTTCGCCCTCGATTGCACAAGGCATCTTTAGAAATCTGAATGAATTCATTCATTGTTCCATTCTTGCAGAGTATAGAGCCCTGAAGATGCCTTGTGCAATTGATGGCAAGACGTCGGTAAACGATTTTAATTTGACGCGGTCCAAACCCAAGAACCAAGATTCCTCACCATGGTCACTTGTCACGTATTTTTTTAATTTAAAATGAATATATTATAATGTGTCCCAGGATTGGTGTTACAAAAAAAAATGAAAGACAAAACATTTTTGAATTTTAAATCGACATTTTGAAAAAACTGGCTTCACAGTCCAAAACTAGGAAATACATAGGTAATATTACTCTGATATTATACAGGACGATTTATAACTTAAAATTTAGAAAATACCCAGGAGTAAAGAACTTTTATTTTTAAAAGTATAAAAAAATGTAAAAGTAAATGTAAAGAATTGAATTTTAAGTCAAAACCCAAATAAAAAATGTTTTTGTCTTTGTTTTACATAACGCATTAAACTTCAATCCTGAGCAAAAAAAGCTAAATTTAAAAGCAAATAGTAACATTTTACCACGTTTTCTTTTTTCTTAATAAAGAATATGAATTTTTATTAAAAAGTTAAATACAAAGTAGCTAGAGACTTACCAGCCACCAAAAATAATAAATTCGGTAATCGTCTAGAAAGTGGGAGCAAATCCGATTTTGTAGAAATTTGGGAGATGGGATTTTTTGGGGCGCTGATCACGAATCCAAAACATTTTTTTCGGAAACGTTTCGATTTCGAGATATGCATCGTCAAAGTTGAAAATAAAACATCATTTTATTTTTATTTTTTCTTCTTTTTGCACACAGTTCATGATTTTAAGCTAAAGAGGCACATAATATTTGATTGTCAATTTTTAAAACCCCACTTTTTTGAATTAAATTTATTTGATAAATGGTGTAAAATACATAGAAAACGGGGTTTTAAAAGGTGAAAATCAAATATTGTGGGCCACTTTAGCTTTAAATCAAGAATTGTGAGCAAAAAGAAGGGGAAATATGGTAAAAATAGGATTAATTTGATTTTCCACTGTGATGATGGATACCTCGAGAACGAAACGTTTCAGAAAAAAACAATTTCAGATTCGTGATTAGCACGGCCCGCCCGTGGGGCGAGCAGGTGAGGCCAGCGCCTTAAGCCGCGTCCACACTAGTAAAAATTTACGTTGTGTGCGCCATGCGGCACAAATTTGTATGTGCGTTTAAAATTTTTGCAAGTGTGGACGAGTTCGCCGCATAGAAACACACGCAAAAATTTTCGCGACATTCAACGCACGCGATCCGTCGGTTGTCGGTTTTTTTCAACATCAAAGAGATTTGCGCCACAATATTGTTTTAGTGTGGACGTATTTACGTTAACGCAATGATTTTGACAAATGTTATTATGACTTGCTGTTTAGAAATTATAGAAGTTAACTGATATCCATCTTTCTAATTTGTTCTAAACCCACCATTCTGTGACTATGTCTGATGCAATGTTAATGATAAAAAGAAAATGCGCTACTTTTATCGTCGTGCAAAATCTTATCAAAAAAAAAAAAAAAAAAAACGGAGGAGAAAAATAGAAAAAAGACGATATTGGATTAAACATTTGTATCAAAATAAAAACAATTTGATGGCGTAAAGTTATTATATCAACTATCCTTGGATGAAAGTACTGGGCATTTCAAATTTTGTTTGCGTATGTCTACAAATGACTTTGAGATTTTAATAAATAAGATTGGACCAAAAATTATCAAAAAGGACACCAAGCTTAGAGAAGCCATATCCGTGAAGGAAAGGTTAGCTGTCACATTACGTTTTATGGCTAGTGGAGATTCATATACAAGCCTTCAATATCTTTTTAAAATATACAAACAAAGCATATCATTGATAGTTCCAGAAGTATGCAGTGCTTTAATTGACGTTCTAAAAGATTATGCAAAGGTAATGTGGTAGTAAAACTGGATTTTTATTTTTTAAAATTTATTATCTTTCTAAAACAACATCTGTAAGGCGAAAACTTTAATAAAAACTGAATTTTCATTCGAAATAATACGTATAACACATTTTGCGATTTCTTCCCAAGCATTATTCTTTTTGTTTCTATGAAAATGCCACTTATCGCTTGGATCCCATAAAAGTCTTTGTTTTTGATATTCTTGTATCAGAAGAAGAACATCCTCTTTATTTAAATTTATCCTTTACAAAATATAAAATACTTGGCGAAAAAATATAAACAAATCCAGAATAACAAAATAGTATGCAACGCATACAATCACACATGTTTTGAGCACGAACGCATGACACACAACGTAAAATTGAACGTGGGTAGAACGTGAAATTTGCGCCGCAAATATTTGCGCCGAATTCTAGATTCAACATACAACACATTTATTTACTAATGTGGACGCGGCTTTAGGCTGCATGTTTCCAAGGGCGGCAAAATAATCTGCTTTAACAAAAAATTTTGTTTTGCGTTTTGCGCAAAAACTTACTTTTTGCACTAAAATACAAATTTGAACATTATTTATATTGGGGAAAAAACTTTTTCAATGTGCGGCGCACTTACAGGTTTATTATTTTGTAAAGGCGCCCTTACTCGTAATATGTATACAGTCGTGTACTAGAATGTGTTGCATGTAAAGTAAAATGTATAAAGTATGTGCTTTACATCTCGGTCGTTCAGAGCTACGCCCCGATTACACCTTGTATTCTCTGGTTTTTAAATCGGGTGAGGCTCGAGAAGGGAGCTGCTCGGTCGTAAATAGAGGGTTTTAAAGGACTACATCCCGCTAAATAGTCACAGTACAGAAAACCTACGCACAGAAAAATTTTAGTCATTGAAATACTTGCAATTTAAATTTTCATCATTTTTCTTATCTTCAGTATTTTCAAAGTTATTTATAAAAAAGTGTAAAAAATATGAATTTGTTTGTTGTTTTCACTTTAAGCTTAAATTTCACACTTCTTGAGTGTATGTATAATACCTCTATAAAGAGAACTGCAGGAGGGCAAACGTCAATTTAAATTTGGGGACAATTAGGGGCTTGTCTTTTTGATTTTTTCGTAAAAATTAAATTCTGACCTTATTTTTATCATCTCACTTAATTTTTATGCTAAAAATTTCTTTAAAAAAAAGGCCTTATTTGGTACTTCTAAAAGATTCTATGACTTTTCTCTAAAATATCCAGCATTTTCCGGTAATTTTACTTTAAATCTAACAAAGTTTACATTTCAGGAAAAAAGCTAACCATTAACACGCCGTATCTTTGTTCGTATTAGTCGTATAAAAATTACAATAATACAATTTGATTTATCTTTTTAAAACCTACGATTTTTCTTTCTACAGTTTTTTTATTAAAATGCATAGGTTACTTTCAATCGCGAATAAAGTATGGTGGCAACCACTCTCAGGTTTTTGGCGCCCTTCGGTTCGATATAGGTTTTGATCCTTGGGCCATACCCTATCTTCTGTTAAAATTTCAAGTCGATCCATGCAGGGCCAAAAAATTGAAATTGCCAGGTGAAATGCTTTATTTCCTGTACCTACATGTACCATATCCTAAAGTCAACATTTGCTTAAAAATTTACCATCGGTTTCTTTCAAGATTTGTGAAGATAAGTGAGTTAAAACAATTTTTTTATTATTATTTTTGTAACGTTTAAACACGTCTATCTTTATTTTTGATTGCGTTTTGTTTTTCATGGTAAAGTCACGTTTAAAAGTGACCCAAAAATAAGAATCGCCCATTTTCAAATTCTGCTTCGAATTTCAACTACTTCTTATGTACCATGTCCAATACCTTGAAGCAACATTTATTGAGAAGTTTACTGATGAACCTAAATAAAGAGCAAAAAAAATATTATTGGTTGTCGCTTATTTTTGAAAACTTTTAGATATACAACTTAATCATAAAAAAGCCTACAGCTATATATAAATATCGACGTATTCCACGACGAACATGACGACCATTTTTCCAAAAAACAAACTTCTGAATTTTAAAGATATTTGTTCCAATTACGTGTCTTCACAAATAATAATAAGCTTATTAATAACTGTTGGCTTTAGGCATAGCACATGACTTAAGTAATATCGGAACCAATCGATTCAAAATTAAAAGAATTAGTAAGTTAGTTAGTTACTGGACGCCCTGTATGTAAGTTTTTGATTGTCTATAAAATGGCGCCCCCACCTTTGCGATATCTGTCAAAATAAAAAAATTATGATGTAAATAAATTTTAAATTTTAGGTAAAGTACCCTCTGGCGGTATTTAAAAAAGTACTTTTGTCTTAAAATTTTAGAATCCGCAAAGCTCAATTTGTGTGCCATATATCAACTGGATTGGTTAAAAAATTGAACTTTGACGGCTTGTAACTCGAAAACGAAAAAAATATTTGAAGCTCTACCCTTATATTTTGTCAAGTTGAATCACCCCCTTAAGTTTCGTGATCGATTTTTGAATCACCCTGTATTATAAGTATTTATTTACATGATATGAAATATTATACCTACTTACTGGTTACATTAAGATAATCTGAGCTTAGGGCGGCAAAATAGTATCCGCCTCTGGCGCCACTTTTCTCGGGCCGACCCTGGTGATAAGGGCTCCCAAAAAACCCATATGCCAAAATCGGAGTTGCTCCCACTTTCTAGACAATTACCATAAACTCTATCAAAACTTTTTTCTTAAAATTAAAAATAAATCCGGTCCAGAAAAAATCTCACAACTCTGTTAATTTTCTAAGATTAGGCAACACTGGAATAAAACCCAGAACGGGATAGCATATGAAAATCGATACCTATAAGCGCTCTGCACAAAACAAATATCTATGCTAGAACAGCAAGCAAATTTCTCTACTCACATTTTGTCTTCCTCTAAAAAGTAATCGTACTCTAAATCCAGCATGCCTCCTTTCTAAAATCTAGCCTAAAGTACCTATATTATAATTCTTCTAGCTATAAACTATACTTTTTAAGTTCGTATAAAACTGACAGTTCCCGGAAAATGTGTATGACAAACTGGGACGTTGACATATCGACGCCACCCTGTTGCCAAATTGTAAGCGGCGCATCGTGTCGCGTTGTTTACAAGGGTAAATACTATTTGGATGAAAGACATAGGGCAGGTCCGGGAAGCCCCGCCCAGCGTTAACGCCGTTCACCGTCATAATTTCTAAACGCAACTTCTAACTCTATTACTCAATATAAACAATAAAGTTAAATTGCTAACAATCTAGCAGATTTGCGCTCCGCGAAACCGCTTTGAACCCTTTAGTCGCCAAAAAACATTTTGGATGCAGATTGATGTATTTTTATCTGTAAAAATTAAAACCTTGTTACAATACATAGGTATTAATTTTCATCATTTATATATCAAAATGTAGGTGATTGATTGTATTTTATTATGTAATATTAATATAAAAACTATTATTTTTGTTTTTTTAAGAAAATTGCAGTTTTAAAGATAAAAATGCGTTATCGGGTAAAATCGCTCTAGCCAAGCTGGCACCAAACCATACAGGGTGTAATTTAATTAATGGCTAAAAATATACGGTATGATTCCTTAGCTTATTTTGGGAAGATCTAAAAAAGCACAAAAATTTTACACACATTACACGTGGCGTTTTTTTCTTGGAAATATTCCTTCAGTTGCCTTTTGAGACGCCACTGGACTTAATAAATGTAATTAAGTTAATGATAAATAACCCCTTAATGTTATTAATAATATTGCCAAATTAAAAAAATGGGTAAAGAATAGTTAGGATATATTTTTTTAAATTTTAACACTCCGTATCTCAAAAGTTAAGAGGTTTGGGACATAACCAGAACTTTTCTTCCTAAAATAAGCTTATTAATCGTACGCTGTATTTTAAGCCATCAATTAAATTACACCCTGTATATTTGCCATTTAGCTGTGTAAATATTTAAGATTTTATAAGAAATAACAACAATGTAATTTATTTATAATATTTTTATAAAAAATATGACGAAACTTTTTTTATGTTTGATTTTACGTTTTAGGTCTTATGCTCATTCGAGAATTGTTGCACAGTGAAATAAGGCCAAGTACTAACAATACCGACCTTATTTTGACATTTGAGCTTGCGCAGATGCATGGTAGGATAAGGGCTCCATTTGTCTGGCTTTATTTATGTCGCTTTTAGGTCGTAACTTATTTTGGTCCTATTTTAACTTCGGAACTGTTCGTCTAACCGAACAGCTGCCGCCCACAAAATCGAAATTTTTAGAAGTAAAAATACCTTAAAACCTTGCTTTTTCAAATCCCTACAACACCAAACAATAAAGAAAATCCACTAATTTTTTTTTACTTTTTTAGGTTAATGTTTAACGTTAACGTTTTGTAGGTACTGTCAACATGATTTGCAATAGGTTGTGTACCAGCAGAATGTTGGATACATGTTGGCAACTATCATAAAAAGCAGAAATTGTTACAAAC
Source organism: Listronotus bonariensis (assembly GCA_014170235.1). Taxonomy (NCBI): domain Eukaryota; kingdom Metazoa; phylum Arthropoda; class Insecta; order Coleoptera; family Curculionidae; genus Listronotus; species Listronotus bonariensis. The sequence continues at coordinate 218,721 of JACEGR010000458.1, read as the reverse complement.
ATTAGTCAGAAATGTTGGCAACAGTTTTCTGCTGAAACGAAAAATAAACATGGCGTGCATACTGCTTATATGTCAGTACAAGAAAGGTTATGTTAAAAATGTCAGTAATGTTTAAAGAAAATTTGCAAACTTTTCAGTTTCCAACATGTTTCCAACATCTTAAAACTACTGCCGGAACAACAAACAATTGTATAATGTTACAAACATGGCACTGCTTGTACGACAAATTTGACGTGCGCAGAATCCAAACTGTTGCAAACATTTCTGACAGCCTGCTGGAACAAACCTATTAACTCTAATTTATGGGTACAAGCCAATGATCTGAAAAATAAAGCGGATAGCTAATAGAAAATGTTCCCCATATATTTTCAAAAGACCTGCGCACGAATTTTTGACCCCACACTGGGAGAGTTGCTGTACACCTTTGCACATGCGCAGTTCTCATAAAAGTTAGTGTTTTTCAATTAAAATCCAATATAGTGTTGGCAACATTGACAAAATTTGCAGTATTTTAATAAATATAGTGGTTGGAACACTGAAAATGTTTACCTACATAGCAACAGGGCCACACTCATGATAATTTGGGATTTTCCGATTGTAAACGACAGGTAAAATTGACGCCGTCAGCCGCCCAAAAACCAACCTCTCATCTACGGTCGACCGTTATTAGTCATTTGGTATTCTCGCTAAGCACAAATGAAAGGACATTTGTGCTTAGCGAGTCTTCGTGTTTTTCAGTGGTGTTTTTAAGTTTTGTTTATTTTAGTTTTGATAAACCAAAACTAAATAATGAGTTATTGTATAGTGTTGTTTTGCAGAAATTGGAAGGTTTTTCTTGTGGTTTTGATTGCAAATATGAGGTCAGTCAAAAATTTTCAGCATAAAATTTTCTAAGATCACGAACATTTGCAAACGACCAGAGGCAAAGGTGATAACTTGGTCAAGTCAAATGAGGCAACGGCGTTTACAAATGGCACAACACGCCAAGTTTAACTGAACGAAAACTGCTAGGGCAGCGAAAGTGAAATAACAGTGTATAAATTGAGTCCTCAAACTAGTTACACCAAAATTAATTGGTTTTATGATAAAATAAATCAAATACCAATTGATTTAGTTTTGTTGTGTCAAAGTAGTTTTAAAAAGAAAGATAATAATGCAAAAATATCGTGCAGTTTTAAGGTTTAGTCAAAGAGGGTCCAGCAAAAACAAAATTCAAGTTGAGATTAGTGCTTCAAAGCACTCTCGTATACTAAATTATACAAGACAAAAAAAGTACCCAATATCTAAACCGGTTTAATTTTTAGGGACTTCTATGGAAGATGAGTACAAACTTAAAATAAAATATTTAAATATGTGTATATATCCAAGAAACAAAATTAGGTAATTGTCTAGGAAGTTGCGGCCACTCCGATTTTGACGAAATTTGCTATACTTTGGTTTTTTGGGGCGCTGATCACGAATCTATTTTTTTTTTCAGAAACGGTTCGATCTTGAGATATTCGTCATCATGGCCAAACTGTTCTTATTTTTACTATAATTCCCTTTTTTGCACTAACTATAAAAACCCTTTTAAAACATGTTTTTCTTATTGGTTTTTAGCCTTTCTTTATTAATATAAAAGTTTGCTTCAAATCAAGTCGCCATGTCTGAAACCATTATACACATAGGTGTATGCATGGTTGTAGCGTTTTAGGGGTAAAAGATTTGGAATTTAATGAAAAAACGTGTAAAATAACTAAAAAAAGTTTTTTTTAAAGATGTTTATATAATATTGTGTGCCTGTTAGGTGTTATATCAAGAATTTTGTGCAAAAAGAAGGCGGAATAGAGTGAAACTAAGAATTGAATTTCAACTTTGATGATGAATATCTCGAGAACGAAACGTTTCCAAAAAAAATTCGTGATTAGCGCCCCAAAACCCTCGTTTACCAAATTTCCAAACCCGGTCCTGTTGTTTGTTTTCCGCTAGTCTGTAAATTTTTAGTGCGCATGCCCACAAGTGTACTGCGCAGTGCCCACGTAGGGGTTATTGTCATTTTTGCTGTATTTATCCTTATTATTTTTCAGATCAGTGGTACAAGCATTTTTTAAATAACGCCGGTATTAATAATACCCGAGCCTAATAAGGCAACTTGCAATAATTATCTAATAATTGTATTATATCTCCTTTAATTAAAAAGAAATCGTATGTATTAACTACATTGGTTTTATAATTCTTTAAATAATTCTCTATTATTTTATTATTTAGAAAAATCTGAATGTCTAGGACTAATAAATATTAGGTATCAAATGTTATGGTTTAATTTTTTTAAAAATGATTTATTTTATTGTACAAAATATCCTAATTGGTAAGCGGCTTTCTCCACCCTAGATGGGCGACGTTATTCATCCTATCGGGCATCTTCGCCCTTTGGTAGGGTCTTAAAAACGTAAAGTTTTTTACTCTGAAAATATGCATTTATTCAAAAGTACAGCATACCTTAATAATTAACAATAGATTTGAACAATCAACGCCGTTTTTAATAAAGACCTATATGTTAATGGCACTTCAAAATATTATTATATAAATTTGCTTAGGTGGACGGGGTTCCCGGACTTCCCTAAACTATGAACTTAACTCTCGACTTAACTATACCTTCAATATTTTTATTTTTATTATTTCGAGAAAAAGAAATTATTCATAAAATTTTTTGCTTCATCTAAAATTATTTTCTTTTTCTTGAGACAATCCACGAAGGCTAAAAGCCTAAATACTAACGTTCCGTGGGTGTTTTAAGCAAGGTAAAAGGAGAGTTTTTTTGACACGGGACTTAAATACTTGAAGATTTGGGGGAAGGAAAGACCTCCGAGGGCAGCAAGTCCACATTTTAGAAACTCTAGGGATAAAAGAACGAACAAAGTGGGAAGTTTGGAGTTGTCGAGTTGGACCGTATAGGGATGTATACGCGCGGCACCACGAGTCTCTTTGTTGGGAACTGTGAGTCGAGGAATCATACTGGACGATTCTTCAGAGCAGAAGCCATGGAAGTACCTATAAAAGCGATAAATCCCCACAGCCCGACGGTGGTCAAGAGAGGGAAGCTTTTCTGTAAGGAAAGGATCATTAATCAGGCGAACAACTCTTCTTTGAATAGAATCAAGAATGCTAAGGGTGTGGGGGACGTCATGTCCCAGATATGAGAACAATATTTCAAGGGACGTCGGATTTGGGACACAAAGTGTATAAATTAGAAAAAGAAAAATACGTTTTGGCTCGAAAGAGAAATCTTAGCTTTTTGAAGCTACCGTGGCTATAGATACCATGTGTTTATGCCAGTTAAGGTTTCTCTCAAATGTGACCCCCACAAGACTAGAGTCTTTGCTCTGCAATACTTCGCCGCTCATAAGTAAAGAATTAGTATTTAATGACTCTTTTCGCGACAGGAAACATGATTGTGTTTTGGATGCATTAAAATGGACGAGATTTTTGACGCCCCAATCCAATATTAAGTTCAGATACTGTGAAAGGGATATCTGCATCGCTCTGCGTTTGTTCAACGATCTGGAAATCACCTAGAAACACAAAAGACTTATTTCAGCAGTGTGATACGAAGGAAAAAAGATCTTCGGTAGATCTTTTGTGGCGAAATCCATACTGCCTGTCATGCAATTTTGTATTTTTCTAAATGCTGATAACTATTTAAAAGAAAAATGTCCCATGATATACAAGATGGTTTAATATCGCAAAAATATTACATTAAACAAAAATCGGAAAAAGTAATTTATGTAACAATTGCATAAAGTGATACTTTTTTTACGAATGGGAAGTTTGACAGAACGAGCCTTTGGGCGAGTGCGGCAATCCCATGAGAAAAAGAAGACACTCTGCATGTGTTACATACTATATTTTTCCCCGACCGTATAAAAATTTCCCAATATACCATTTTTTACATGGTTTATTTATCTAAACTTATTAAGTTTAATTTTTGCAGCCAAGCCATTATATTGCAACAAAAATCATAGCCTCCTTATTTATTTAAGAGTCAATTATCCTCTTTATAACTATGGATTTAATATTTAATTTTAGAAAATTGTATGAACTTACTTACTTTTTGTAAAAATAATACTAAAACAGTATATATTTTTTTTCGATTTCTTAGTCATCCAAATTTATTATTACTATTAATTTTCAATAATTTATTTTAAATTTATTTGTAAACTGTCAAATTTTAAAACTAGTGACACATGAACTAAAAGAAATAATAACGAAATCAAAGATAACTTGACCGTTTGTTTCAGTTGATGTCGCGTTTACCGTTACATTGCATAAATTGATATTTCAGTTAATTGTAGTAGGCATTGAAACAAAACACTAATTCAAAGGCTTCGAAATGTTAAAAAACTATTTTTTTAACACTTTATGTAGTGTACTAAAATGGAGTACTTTAACGTAAAGTTAACGATTAAGAAAAACAGCAATTTTTTAACGGTCCTGGAAAAACATATTTTTATTATTATTATACTAAATATTATTTTCTAGTCGCTTATCATTGCCAAAAAAATTAGGTATCAACTTATAAAAATGTTCTTTTTTCATAAATAATTTATTTTACTTTTTATATGCGAATATTAGCAAGGTAACCTAAAAGTTATAAACATAATTAGTACCACAAAAAGTATAGTATACTTCCAAACTAGTGCTGAAAGTGTCACTTTTTCTCACGCGACTGCAGTAGACCGAACGACGCGACGCGTAGCGAAGTTCGGTCAAGCCGTCAAGTGCGAAAAAGGCACTGTCGGCATGTGTTAGGCACGCCATTTTTTCTACGAGCATAAGGAAAACATAAAAATTGTATTTATTTTTTTTTATTTTAACACAATGCTACCTAATATTCTACCATGCCAAAGCATGATTTTCTTTTAAATATGAAGTGCATGAAAATCCTTCATTTCGACTCATTAATATTTGATTTAAAACATTTGTACTTTTCCGCACTAGTGCGGAAAAGCAACACTTTTAAAATTAAAATGCCTGCGAAAAAGTGAACTTTTTCGCACACGAGTAGGAAAAAGATATTGTTCACAAAAAGGTAAGATTTTAATTACTTTTGCATGCTATTTAAATAAGTACTTACAAAAATATTTATTTCCACCTGTATTATTTTTACCTGTATTATAGTCCTTGGACCAGTAATGAAAGGGACTTTATAATAAGAATACTTTTAAAATCTTTTGGGGGTTTCTTTTAACGAATCTACCACGAATATTTAAAAGGCAAATGTTTCGGGCCGGGCAAACGCGGCACTTTTTTGTTGCACGAGTGTACCACAATGTTTGACGTGCAATTTTTAAACATTGTACCAAAAATGGTAAGAGTTACAGTTACGAAAAAACTTCAGCATTTTTTCTTCGAAACGGCTAATTTTTGAACATCTATTATACTTTTACTTACAATTTGTAACTTTGTGAGTTTGTGGGTTTGTTTGTTTGTGGCCGCTAATCTTCGGAAGTACTGAGCCTATCATAAAAATTATTTCACAATCAGAAAGCTTCACTATTCGGGAGTGTTATAGGCTATATTTTACTATAATTAAACAAAAAGTTCGCATATTAACGCCCAACGAAGTGGTCACGGGCACTGCACGGGTCGGCTATCTTGGATAAACTATACCTAAAATTCGATATTGACGTTACTATTCTAAACGGATTTTAATGCGGTTTTTTTAATAGATAGAGTGATTCAAGAGGAAGGTTTATATGTATAATAATATCAAAAAAACATATACAGACTGTTTAAAAAATTGTTTACATTTAAAATTCGATATGACGTTACTATTCTCAACGGATTTTGATGCGGTTTTTTAATCGATACAGTGATTTAAGGGAAAGGTTTATATGTATAATAATACTAAAAAACATATACAGAGTGTTTAAAAAATAGTTTACATTTAAAATTCGATATTGACGTTACTATTCTCAACAGATTTTGATGCGTTTTCTTTTATTAAATAGAGTGATTCAAGAGGAAGGCTAATAGGTGTAATAATATAAAAAACACATATACAAGGTGTTTAAAAAAATAGTTTTCATTTAAAATTTGCTATTGACGTTACTATTTTCAATGGATTTTGATGCGTTTTTAAATAGATATAGTGATTCAAGAGGAAGCTTTATATGTATAATATAAAAAAAATCAAATACAGAGTGTTCAAAAACATAGTTTACATTTAAAATTCGATATTGACGTTACTATTCTCGAATTGAAGATATGTTCTGTAGTTAGGCGGATTCATTTAATGGATAGTAATTGTTTGGGCACACGCCAAAAAATTAAATTAAAAGTACCAAAAACCAAAACAAAAAAATTAAACAAGTAAAAAGATAACTAAACATCGACCTTTCGGTGGCAAGTCTGCCACCGTTGTCAAGATAAATTGAATAGAAATAATAATAAAAAAATTAACCATTATTAAGGTTTTAAATTTTAATTTTTGTATCTTTTGTTATGATATTCTGAGAACTCTTTGACATTAAATGTCAAATATGTTTGTTTGGTTATAGTGTCATAGTGACATAGATATCTGGTTGCTGGTGTATTTATTGTTTGTATTACTAAGAAATTCGGTGTTTTTAATGTATGATCTGTGTTCTTTTATGCGTTTGGCTAATGGTTTACAAGTTTCACCTATATAAAACTTATTGCATTCGAAAGGTATTTTTAAATGACATTTTTGTATTTTTATTTAAGTTGTATGGTTTTGTTTTTGTTAATTGAGATCTGATAGTGTTTTGTGTTTTAAAGATTGTGCGAATATTAAATTTATGTCCTATTCGTTGAATTTTATTTGATAGTCCGGGAATGTATGGTAAAAATAAACTTGTAATAGGTCCATTTTGTTTTGTCTTAAAATTGGAGTTTCAAATTCAAGGAAACAATTATTTATAAAATCAAGAAGAAGAATTAAAGTCATTTGTTCTAATCAAAATATAAATATTGTAAAAGATTATTTAAAAGGTATTTTAATTCAAAATAATTATCCTCTTGATTTTATAAATAATTGTTTCCTTGAATTTGAAACTCCAATTATAAGACAAAATCAAAATAGATCTATTACAAATTAACTTTACCATACATTTCCGGACTATTAAATAAAATTCAATGAATGGTTGTAAATTAAACCATTTGCCAAACGCATAAAAGAACACAGATCATACATTAAAAACACAGAATTTCATAAATCAAAAATCTGCCAACACGCATTTGATAACAATCATAGAATAAACCGGGATGGTTCCACCATTTTAGCAAAGGAAATTTGTTCTAAAAAACGCAAAATCAAAGAAAGTGCGTATATATTATTAAATAAAGATAATTATGTAACATCAATTTTAGTTAATTTAAATAACACTTGGTTGCCTTTGCTTGATACTAAAGTATCTTCAAGAAGACTAAAAATTAACTAACTATTCACCTTTTTTGTAATACAAACAATAAATACACCAGCAACCAGTTATTTATGTCACTATGACACTATAACCAAACAAACATATTTGACATTTAATGTCATTTCAAAATATTATAAAAGAAAAGAAAAAAATTTAAAATTTAAAACCTTAATAATAGTTAATTTTTATTTTTATTATTTTTATTCAATTTATCTTGCCACCAAAACGTCGATTTTTAGTTATCTTTTTACTTGTTTAATTTTTTTGGTTTTTTGGTACTTTTAATTTAATTTTTGGCGTGTACCCAAACAATTACCATTTGTTACTATTCTCAACGGATATTGATGCATTTTTTTAAATAGATGAAGTGATTTAAGGGGTTAGGGGTAGTCAGAGACACGAAAAAATGATAATTTTCAGTAATTTCTTTTTCGCTATTAAATCATTTTATTTTACAAAAGTAATAATATGGCCTTATTATACAATGTTTTGACTTGAAGTCACGAAAATTTGAAAAAAAAATTATAATTTCCAAAGTTATAGCTGTTTCTGTTGACCCAGGCATAACAGTATGGTGCACTTTTAACTTTCGCCATATACAACTAGATGGCGCACTTTTTACCTACCACCATTAACCTCTCGATGCTATGGCTGGTTGTTTTTGAATTTCTTGGTGGGATGGCGCCACTGTCTGTATTTATTAGTTCTGAACGACAGAAAGAATATTTACAGTCAGTCGCAATTTCATCAAGGCGTCTAGCGACCTGAAGCGGTTTGACAAGTCTTAACGAAGACGAAACACGTGTCACCGTCTTGGTCGGGCCCGGGGTATTCCATTTTCTTTGGAGACTCCGTAATTTTTAAACAACCAACCATAGTAGCCGAATTCTTATAGGTTATTTTTATTTTTATTTATTTTTACAGTCATTGATGAGCCATATGCCCAAAGAACGTTACCTTTTATTAATGTATTTATATCAAGGCTCAAGAACCATTCACTTTTATATTATATCGCAGTTTGGGTGAAAAATACTGCTTTCAATATGATTTTTATCATATTTTTCAGTCACTGCTGTACGCCACCTACCTGGTTTTGGCAAAACTACTCATCCGAATTCTGCAAACCCGCAGACTGATGGGCGGCCAGTTCCATATGGTTTGTTTGGCATAACAATATGGTGCACTTTTAACTTTCGCCATATACAACTAGATGGCGCACTTTTTACCTACCACCATTAACCTCTCGATGCTATGGCTGGTTGTTTTTGAATTTCTTGGTGGGATGGCGCCACTGTCTGTATTTATTAGTTCTGAACGACAGAAAGAATATATACAGTCAGTCGCGATTTCATCAGGGCGTCTAGCGACGTGAAGCGGTTTGACAAGTCTTAACGAAGACGAAACACGTGTCACCGTCTTGGTCGGGCCCGGGGTATTCCATTTTCTTTTGGAGACTCCGTAATTTTTAAACAACCAACCATAGTAGCCGAATTCTTATAGGTTATTTTTTATTTTTATTTATTTTTACAGTCATTGATGAGCCATATGCCCAAAGAACTTTATCTTTTATTAATATATATATTAATATAAAAAAACATATACAGAGTGTTTAAAAAAGAGTTTACATTTAATATTCAATATTGACGTTACTATTGCAATTGAAAAAAAAAATGTTCATAGGAATTGTGCACAAGTATCTATGTTTTATAAAAAAATATAGAATTACCACACAGGGTGGGTCAAAAGATATTAAAAAACCCTTAAAACTAAAATGCATTCTAACTATGTTATTATACCATCTAGAGGTTACAAAATTGCTTAGATATAAAGATTTGCAAAATAGTTATTAGTGTTTAAAAAATATTATACAGGAATTTCCAAAATTTTTTTGTTAAGTTTCTTAGCACTTTTCAACGGATTTGGAGGCGGTTTTTTTTAAATAAATAGAGTGATTCAAGAGGAAGGTTTATATGTATAAAATAATATTCAAAATCCTTACGGTATAGGGAAGGAGAATTGTTTTACTCGGAAATTACCGCGAGCGAAGCCGCTGGCAAAAGCTAGTATGTTATAAAGAACTTTTTTGCTTAGAATATTGCAAGGAATCACCTCTTAAACTTACAAACATGATTTCCCTAACACCCTGATAAAAAGTTTATCTTTTATCAATAATAACTTTATTAAATATATTTTTTCTTGGCAAAAGCCAAATAATATTTTGGAAAAAGAAATAAAAGTGGTGTTTTTCGTGCAAAATTTTAATAGATATTAATAAGCGTAGAGCAGAGCGCTTTCGGTAAAACCATCTTCAGTGCTACTTGTCACGCACAGAAGTCATAGCCCTGGAGTACATAAGTCGGTCAACAAAAGTTTAAAAATTTAAAAAACCGTAATTTACATTACAAACAAACAGGTCACATATTAAAATTTGTTTAAAACATATTCTTTACAAAGGGGTGATAATTTTAAAAATAATTTGCTGCTAAGAGCCCAGCATTTTCAACCATTTTGTTTGTAATGTGAATTACCGTTTTTTAAACTTTTAAACTTTTGATGATGCACGAAATACACCACTTTCATTTCTTCTTCCTATAATTTCACATGCACACAGTCACACCCTTTCCATTTAAATAATATTTTGTTTTAATTTATATACCAAGGAAACAAAATACTAAACTTTAAAAAGTAACACCTAAAAACACATTTAAATTTTTATTTATTTATTAAATTACCTGTTTTCATAGGACTTTGAGTCAAATATTTTTGTACTTTAAATAAAGATATTTTATACAGAGTGTAATATAATTGATGGCTAAAAATACAGGATAGGATTCCATAGCCTATTTTAGGAAGAAAAGTTCATAATAACACATGTCGTAAACCTCTCAAGTTTTGAGCTACAGGGTGTTAAAGTTTTAAGAGAAATAACGTATTCCTATCATAAGTTAAAAAAAATTACGATAACCACTTAATATTTTGCATATTTATAAATCAAACAAAACTAACAAAAAAAAAAATAATTGACCATGGATTGAAGTAATATTCATTTATTTTTTTAATGGCGTGTATATAAAAAACAATTTAACAAGAATTTTAAAACAATAATTAACCAAAACAATAAAAAAACACAAAAAATAGAATAATTTATAATAGCAACTAAACAATTATCTCAGGCACTTAATATTTTTTAAGATGGTGTTAATTACAAAATGTGCTCAAATGCTTTTTATTCTGTTCGATGCATTTTTAGCGTCAGCTTATATCGGCTATTGATTATGTACTTTAAAAAGGAACTACAACGTTAAAGGGGTTTTATTATTTCATATGGTCAATGGACCCCCAAACTATTAAAAACCGCGAAGTGCTATCATTTGAAGGGGTGCATTTTTGAGAACGGGGTGAAAACGGCACCTTTTAGTTTTTGATATTCTTAAAAACCGAAGCAAAATAAACACGAAAAAACGCGTTTTTTTTTGTATTGTGCCCTATAAGTTTTTTCCGTGAGGGTTTAGGTATATATATTGCTTCATAGAAACAAAAACCTCTACTTTTTTACAAAATGACGTTAAATAAAAGTCTTTAGTGTTTATGATATTCGAGAAACGATTTTTTAAAATTTGCCACTCACACCATTTTTCGACAATTTTTACTACTTTTTCGCAAACAATGTTCTGTAACTCTTTTCTACGCGGTTTTAGGTTACTTAACGATTTTTGATAATTTTTACGTAAATTTTATTAATTTCTCGTTATAACTTTTTCCTTGTACATTTGGGTACATATGTTGCAAAATAAAAATAAAAGTCTTTTTTACCTAAGTTAGTCACAGTTAAAAAAAAATAACATCTATTTCTTCCTCAGTTACAGTATCTTCTTCCAAAATCTTAGTTTTATCAGAGTTCTAGCAATTGATACCTAAGCACTCATTGCAGCACATGAAACAATTAATACCTAAATTTCTGGAACCACAGTTTCTTAAACAGTGGCAGGCTATTTTTTCAAGCAAAACTTGTGGCGTAGGAGGTTGGAAGGTAAATATTAAAATTAATCCATATCTTGAACTTAAAAATGGTAACCTTGGCTGAAGAGTCATATTTAGAAATCACGGTTGTCGAAATCATATAAAAATTATCAGTGCCGGACGAAGCTTTTTTGAAGTAAAGCGAACTATAAATTTTGGGCCCCCTTTGCATTTGAAAACATAAGATAGAAAACCTTTTTCGGGTGTTCGGCCGAAAACAGTTAAAGAGCAAAAAGAGGTCACGTTTTTTTTAAGTCGAACCCTTCTATAAGGTCCCATACAAGTACTTTAACTTTTAACTTTCTTGCACCCTATTTTTGCGCCCCCTTTTCCCGAGCTAACGCGGTCGCTTCACGGCTTAAAGCTTAATTCGGCACTGCAAATTATCGGATTTATGCACATTTAAACGACGGCCGTAGGTAATGGAGGCGGGTAATAACCGTAGATAATGGGCCATATTACCTGCTTAAAATCACATTAATAATGTGTACATTATTAAACCCTCGTAGAAAAAAGAACAAATTCAATAAATGTACGTAAGTATTAACAAAAATCGTTGAAGTATGACATATTTTGCTTAAAATTAACCCTCAGCAGTTTTTTAAAAAACAGAATAACACCATTCTAAAGAAAAGGAAAAGGATTTATTTTTATTTTGCATCATATTTACATAGAGTTACAAATAAAAAGTTATAACGAGAATTAAAAATATATACTTAAAGTTGTTGTTACAAATAAATCTATTTTCTGTAGTTTTTATTGTTTTGGTTAATAAATGTTTTAATCTAAAGTTTATTGGCTAGTTAACCTTTACGATAGAGTGAAAATAAAATTCGGTAATATGTATAAATATTTTTATTTAAAATCCGTCGAGGGCTTTCGACCTTAGCTAGGTCATCATCAGGACAACATTGTCATAAATGATGATTACTGGAAGTAGCTATCTGTCTATAAAATATGTGGAAAAACAGATCATGATATCTTTATATTTTCGGGGTAGCTGAATCCGAATTCGTGGTCAAATTGACCCCATCAGGTTGAGATCAAGGTCATATCAAGGTCAAATCATCAGAAAAATAGACCGCATTCATGATATCTTGAGATTTTTTTGGTCGCTGGCCTTAAAGTGACCTTTGAATTTAGCGACTCCAAAAACACACCACGGTTGTGGTCTATTTTCGATGAATTTTAATGATTTGACTTTGACCCTGGCCGGATAGGGTCAGACCAAACACAGATTCGGATTCAGTGACCGGGCTGTGATTAACCTTGAAATGACCTTGACTATGACCTGATGGGTTCAAACCGACCTCAGATTCAGTCTTTCGGAGCAGCAACTTTCTTCTTGTGTGGCTGTATTATCTTTGTTTTTTTTTAATAAAGTGACAGTTACACAGGAAAAAAAAGATACCTTATGAACGGAGGTTTGGGTTTGACAAAACTTGATCGAACGTGCGCTTGTAATGCAATCAAATTTTCTTATTTGACAGATGTGTTTCACAAGAATTTGATCGTCTACCAGCTGATTTAGGGGACAAATTTTAAATGTGGCATTGTTTATAAAATGTTGCGTTTATAACATTTTTAATATTAAAATCATCCAATAATTTATTTTACCAATTTTCCTTCGGCGTAAGAAAGACATTAACTTTTACTGGCCCTAAAGAATCTGTTTTTAATACCCTGGGAGTGTATGTTTATAATCTTCTTTTATCGGCGAAAATGGGCTCCTCATAAAATATTACCATTCCTTTTTAGTAGAAAATTGCCTTTACGCCTGGCGACCTTATTTTCCTTTAATATTTTTAGATGAGTTTTTAGTAGAGGGACCCAAAACAGGCATTTTAATATACTCAGTGGCACAAATAAACGGAAAAATTTAATAATACGGAAGCCAAGAGAATAAAAAAATGTGCTTAATGTAAAAATTGTGCAAGACACAGTTTAAATTTTTTTAAATATTTTCGATAAGTTATTAAATTAGGGCAATGTCAAACTATGATTTTTAGCTGATCACTTCAATTTTCAGTTTTTAGGTCAAGTAGGGGATGTTGGAGGAGCCAGGTTTCTTATTTTTATGTGCTAGTGTGTTTCTAAACAAATGCGAAAAATTTTATGAGGTGTTTCCTTGTTCAAAATGAAGGGTTATTTGTTTTATAAACATGAGGTCAAAAGTCAACCTTAGGGAGATATGGCGGTACAAAAATGGGAAAAAACCAACGGTTTTGCTCTCTCAAAAACGAAAAGCGCTATAGAATAATGATATTCTAGGACAATATCAAAAACGAAAAGTATTAGAATAATGAAATAATGCCACAATATTGCCATTAAAAATACACTTTATGATAATTTTTGCCCGTTTTGAAAATTATTAAAATTGATTTAGTTTTTAGCCTAAAAAAATCCAATGTAAAAATGCTCCTAATTCCTGATTTAAACCGTGCCCAAATCGTGTTGCTTTTTCCATTTGAATAACATGGAATTTTTTTCTTTTATTTTTTTCCTCAGACAAAAATTATTATTTTTACATTGGATATATTTTTTTATGCTATAAACTAAAAGTTCAGGGGCTGTTAGCTAAAAAAAAATATTTCGGAAATAACGGAGACCCTAATGCTACAGTCACATATTAGATAGATAGATAGAATATATTACCTTAAAATGCACAATAGGTACAAAGGGGTCGTCATTAGATTAGAGAATTATTGAAGGTTGCCTTATTAAGCTCGGGAATTATTAATACCGGCCTTTTTTAAATAGTGCTAGTATAGATAGATAGATAGATAGATAGAATATATTACCTTAAAATGCACAAAAGGTACAAAGGGGTCGTCATTAGATTAGAGAATTATTGAAGGTTGCCTTATTAAGCTTGGGAATTATTAATACCGGCCTTATTTTAAATAGTGCTTGTACCCATAATTTAGAGCTATTGCAAATCATGTTGACAGTACCATTAACCTAAAAAAAGGGGAAAAAATTAGTAGATTTTCTTTATTGTTTTGTGTTGTAGGGTTTTGTTTAACACAATTACAGAAATACATTTGAAAAGCAAGGTTTAAGTATTTTTACTTCTAAAAACTTTTCGATTTTGTGGTCGGCAGCCGTTCGGTTAGACGAACAATTCCGAAGTTAAAATAAGACCAAAAGAAGGTACGACCTAAAACGGACATAAATAAAGCCAGGCACTATACTTATTAAGGAGTCCTTATCCCACCATACATCTGCGCAAGCTTAGATGTCAAAATAAGGTCGGGATTATTAGTGCATGGCCTTATTTCACTGTGCAATAATTTTCTATTACCGTGTGTCAACGAATTAATTAGACAAGCCATAACTTATAGAGTATTAGACATATCAATATGAGACTTGGCCGGCAAATCTCGCATATTTTTTACTTTTCAGTTACTTCCAGTTTATTTGGAAATGGCTCCTATTTTGACATATTTGTATTCCTAAGACAAAAAATGTAACATTTTAAAAAGTTTTAACGCATATACTTGATTGTTTTAAAGCCATTTTTAGTATTACATCTAGGTGGCCATGACCACGATTTACCGTTTACGAAAAACAAAAATACCGCCCCTTTCACATTTATTATTGTTCGACAAAAAAGTGTTGGTTAATTTTAGAGTACGACTCTACTGGTCCTACTTCCGTTTATCGTTTTATTGCATTCGATATTTTTTAGTGGTTAGTTTTTAGTAGGTTATGCTAAAAACACTATTTGTTTGACAATTCTATAGTGGAAGTACTTTTGTTATTTTCTAAAATCTAAGAATTTCTTAGCGCCTGCTACCAACATAGGTAGAAGCGATGGGAGAACAAAAAGTTTGACTGAAAGTGGCTTGGCAGGCATCAGGTACCAAAAATTAATGAATAGAAACTTAACTGTCTTCATTTTCTAAAAGCTGAATTTTATATAAGTTACTTGGTTACCTATTAGACAATATTTGCTTAGTCCCCAGATAGTTTTGACAGTTTCATTCTCTTTACAGACACATACATTTTGGGAGGCCGAATGGTCCGAGGAAGTCCAATTTGGCTGTTATTTAACAAGATATGACAAAAGTCTTAGCGTTGTAGGGTTTTCAAATAGTCATGTCTCAAAAATATTTTGATGTATACAGAGTGTCAAAGAATTTAAAAAGACTAACCTTACAGCAACATATTTATTTTAGAATACTTTTTATATATCGAAATTATTTATGACATGTCTTTTTGGAAACTTTACAACTCTCAAAACCCTACAACGCTAAGACTTTTGTCATATCTGGTAAAATAACAGAAATATTGGACTTTCTCGAACCATGGAGCCAGCCATCTGGCAAGAGGTTGAAACTGCCAAAGCTGTCTGGCCACTGAGCAAATATCTTCTAATAGGTATCCAAGTTACAATTATGAAAAATCAGCTTTTACAAAATGACGAAAATTAAGTTTTAATTCATTAACCTTTGGTACCTGGTACCTGCCAAAGCCACTATGAGTCAAACTTCATATTGTTTCCATCGCTTCTACCTATGTTGGGAGCATGGGCTGAGAAACTTTTAACTTTTATAAAATAACGAAGGTCTGCCGCTCACGAACTATTACTCTATAATGGTAGAGGAGCCAAGACGGGATTTCGAGATTTACTACAGAGCGGCAGATTAATATACCGAAGGATACCATGGACCCGGTTAAGTACCTCCACCAAATTTGAGCCCCGTATACAGGGCCGATCATAAAAAACAAAAATATATCCATCAGAAAATGTCGAGCGCGTCAGACTAAGATAGGGTAAGTTAATTACATGCTAAACAGTGTATATTCTACTAATCTGACAATTTGAGAGTGACGTAAAGGAAACAGAGAGCTACCAAAAAAAAATCAGTTTAACATTTTCGAGCGTGGCTATTTTTTTATTTTAAAGAAAATAATTTAGGAATAACGAAAATATATAACCCGATACGACCCGAACGATTTCCACAAGCCGAAATAATAATAGCATTTTTTTGACATATTTAAAATTTTATAGTCTATAGCCACTTCTCTTACCGATGAAAAAGTATACATAACATTTTTTTCTTCTTATCTTTTAAGCTTGGCAACCCAATAGGTCTCTAGGACGCTCGAGAAAATCCCCATTTAGCATCGTGGGCTCCCCTACTATAATGCTTATTACTTTTTTTTAGAGCAGGTATATAAAAGAAACATAATAGTTAAAAAATCCTGCTTTTTGTATCAACACGTTTAAAACAAAATAAGATTCTTTCAAAAACAAACAAGTAGATAAAATGTCCCAAAATATTAGCATTTTTAAAGTATTCATTTAGGTTCTACGGAAAAAATAAACAAGATGGCAATTGCGTATTCCTAGGGATTCTGTCGACTTGCAACCCCTAAAGGCATCAGTGAAAATATTGGATTAACTTAACTATTATACAGGGTGGCCCAATTGTCCAAGGAAGTCAATATTTTTGTTGTCCAACGATATGTGACAAAAAGGTTTAAATAAAAGACAAAATTTTTAAGATGTTTTTTTTTTTCATTATCTTTTTATAGTTTTGGCATTTAGCTGCTTTTTTACATTATGGTTTTAATTGTTTAAAAGGTTAACTGTTTAACCGTTATTCTATCTGCAATGATTAATTTAAAGACATCTAAGTTAGTGTAATAATAAAGGCATTTATGGATTTTTAATATACACATCTTCCTATAGGTAAAGCAAGATTTCTAAGAGAGTATTGTCGCTTAACCTAAATATAAAACAAAATCGTATCGAAAGTCTTTTGTCGCAAGAGACGTTTTCCGGGCCACCTGCGACCGTAACACCATTCTCACTGGCTATCACGGACACCTGTCATCCTGGAGCGATTGGACAAAAATCGCAGCCTAATTAACTTCCTTACTGTAACTATAAATCTTACTGATCTGGATGGATTGCCAATGGTATTACCGCACGAAAAAAGTTATTTTTTATGGATGAAAAATGTGTTTGTGCATTTGAGTACCAGTCATCACTGAGGGTTGACGCGCGTGTGCTTAAATAGTCTATCCGCATTAAGGTCTCCCCACACATAAACGCACCAAGGCCGCACAAAGCCCGGATTCACTATGATAAAGGAAAGTGAGGCAGATTATTCGGAAAAATTCAAAACCACTTTTCATGCCCACAAAAATATAAAAACATTTTTGTCAAGCTGAGTCTTTTGTTTTATGTACAGATGGTTATCCAAATTCAGTGCCCGTCATTGGTAACTTAACGTTATTATTTAAAATATAAAATAGTTTAAATTAGCAAACTAGTAACATTTCTCACGCTCTTTAAGACTGAATATTAGAAAAACAATTAACAATCGAGTTTTTGAGTTATATAGCAAAATAACCTTTTTTAATGGAACACTCGGTATATTTTATCACCATTAATAATATTTTTTAAAATCCTTTAAAAAAGTCCACATGTGTGATATATCGAATTTTTTAATAGTTGCGGAAATATGGTCATCCCCAGGAGTTTCATGGCGTAAACTAGATTGTTTTATATAAAACACTCTGTATATGGTATCATCAACAATAGCTTTAAGAAAATACCATATTTGATGTGTCGATCTTTAATAGTTTTGAAAATATAGTCATTCAAATCTAAAAATAATACATATTTATCTCGTTTAATTTCTGACACTAAACTTATTGCTTCTAGCTTAGAGCTGTAATATAATGGAAATTTAACATAATTTTTAGATTTGAATGGCCATATTTCCAAAACTATTAGAGATCGACATATCAACTTCTTAAAGGTCTTTAAAATATCTATTTAACGGTGATACAACAATATACGAGGTGTTTTATTTAAAAATACCAGTTTACTATTAAATTCCTAAGGATGGCCATGTTTTCGACACTATGAAAAATAGGATATAACACATGAGGACCTTTTTAAAGGAATTTTAGAAGATCTTTCTAATAGTGATAAAAAAACACTTTTTTTTGCTGTATAACTCAAAAATCCGATTGTCAATTGTTTTTTCTAATCTTTAGACCTGAAGAGCGTAAAAAATGTTAATAGTTTACTTATCTAAACTATTTCGTATTTCAAATAGTTGGCGATTTTAACTACCGATGGGGGCACAACTAAACGTAAACAAAGTGAAAAAATCAGGTAATAGGCAGGTAGCTAGCTTTGATTCCGTTACGGATTTCGGGTATTAAAACGGTTTTAAATACTATTCCAGTTTCAATACAGCCGTGAATTTGTGTAGATTTATAC
Organism: Listronotus bonariensis; assembly: GCA_014170235.1. NCBI lineage: Eukaryota > Metazoa > Arthropoda > Insecta > Coleoptera > Curculionidae > Listronotus > Listronotus bonariensis. The sequence goes on along the minus strand of JACEGR010000458.1, from coordinate 200,028 downwards.
GTATTAAGTGTGATAAAACGCGATTTGTAGTTTAAGCAGTGCCCTTGATAGTTGACTTTTTTGTTAGTGAGGAAAGTAAAACTTTTTTCGGAATAAGTGAAGAACTGTTTTGACGCTAAGCTTAGTATTTTCATACCCCAATTGCACTCCCGATAGTATGTGCACAGTGGAAGGGGAAGAAATCTTAAATTCCAACAATATTATTTTGATTATACCCACACGTCTTTTTATTTTAGATGTTAATGGCCCTTCTGATGTCATAATAAACGTTTTACTATACATTGGTAAGAAGAAAGACTTTTTGATAAAAAAAAATAGCAAAACACACAGCTATTCACGCACAAGGCTCAAAAACGCGTGTTAAACATAACGAAGTAAATAAATATTTCTTAGGTTGCGCCGTTGACCACCAGAGGTCTCATTGATCTTTGAAATCGCCAGTAACGAGCTTAGAGTACAAACGCTGTAAGTTCAACACAGCCACGTCATCGTCATCAGTAACAAAATGTTTGCATACAAAACCACTGACTTGCCATGCATTTTTTACCATAGGTATCGGTTAATTTTAGCACAGAATCATCAATTTTAGGCAAAGAACCAATTCTAAAACGGTATTTACCAATCGGTTATGTTGACGTTTAAACAATGTATTATAAGTCAAAGTTGTCTACAATTATTACCGCGGTTATAATTGGCTACCGAAAATTGTAGATATAGGTTTTCTGTAGTCGATGAGACGTAAGTTAGGAGTATTTTGCTGCTATGAAAGTATGACTTAACTAACAGCGTTTGAATTATGTGGCTGAAGTTTCGAACGTTCACAAGAACGAATTTTGTACACTGGGTGAAATATTGCGAAATATTAAATATTGTTTAAAGAACAACAAAGTTTACTGTGAATATTTTTATATCACATTAAAATTTTATATGATTACATAAAAATACCCTAAAAATAAACACAGAAACAATGACAGAGGGCGCTGTTACAGAGTTTGGGCCAAAGTTAATTTTATAAAATCGTTCAGGGAGCTTACCAAACAAAAGTGCTTAATAATTCAATATACATGTGTTAAAGGCAAGTTAAATAGACATATTAATGAAGAATTTTTTTTATCATGGTCGCTCAGAGCGCTACGGCCGTGGTTCGTTTTTATAATATCGTTCATGAAGCTTACTAAACAAAAGTGCTTAATAATTCAACATACACGTGTTAAAGGCAAGTAAAATAAACAGATTGACAAACTTTTTTTATTCTATCATGGTCGCTCAGGGAGCTACGGCCGTAGATAATTTTAAAAATCGTTCCTTGAGCTTAATAAACAAAAGTGCTCAGTAAGTCAGTATACACGTGTTAAAGGCAAGTATAATAAACATATTTTCCTAAAAAAAAATTATTCTACGATGGTTGCTCAGGAAGCTACGGCCTTAGTTACTTTAAAAAACCGTTCATGGAGCTTAATATTCAAAAGTGCTCAGTAAGTCAGTATACACGTGTTAAAGGCAAGTAAAAGAAACATATTGATGAAGAAATTTTTATTCCATCATGGTCGCTTAGGGAGCTACGGCCTTAGAAAGTAAAAAATCGTTCACGGAGTTTAATAAATAAAAGTGCCCAGTAAGTCAGTATACACGTGTTAAAGGCAAGTAAAATATACATACTGACGCAACATTTTTTATTCTATCATGGTCGCTCAGAGAGCTACGGCCTTTGTTAGTTAAAAAATTTTTCATGGAGTTTAATAAACAAAAGTGCTCAATAGTTCAATATGCACGTGTTAAAGTCAAGTAAAATAAACATACATATGAATTTTTTTATTTTATCATGGTCGCTAAGGGAGCTACGGCTTTAGTTAGTTTAAAAACCCGTTCATAGAGCTTAATAATCAAAGTGCTCAGTAAGTCAGTATACACGTGTTAAAGGCAAGTAAAGTAAACATACTGACGAAAATTTTTTATTCTATCATGGTCGCTCAGGGAGCTACGGCCTTTGGTAATTTAAAAAATCGTTCTTGGAGCTTAATAAACAAAGTGCTCAGTAAGTCGGTATACACATGTTAAAGGCAGGTAAAATAAACATATTGATTTTTAAACTAACTAAGGGTAGCTCCTTGAGCGACCATCATAGAATAAAAATTTTTGAGAAAATATGTTTATTTTACTTGCCTTTACATGTGTATACTGACTTACTGAGCACTTTTGTTTATTAAGCTTCATGAACGATTTTTTAAAACCAACAAAGGCCGTAGCTCTCTGATCGACCATATTAAAATGAAAACTTCTTTATCAATATGTTTATTTTACTTGCCTTTAACACGTGTATACTGACTTACTGAGCACTTTTGATTATTAAGCTCCATGAACGGTTTTTTAAACTAACTATGGCCGTAGCTCCCTGAGCCACCATCAGAGAATAAAGTTTTTTAAACAAATATGTTTATTTTACCTGCCTTTAACATGTGTATACTGACTTACTGAGCACTTTTGTCTATTAAGCTTCATGAACGATTTTTTTAAACTAACTAGGGCGGAGCTCCCTGATCGACCATGATAGAATAAAAAAATGTATTAGTATGTTTATTTTACTTGACTTTAACACGTGTATATTGAACTATTGAGCACTTTTGTTTATTAAGCTCCATGAACGATTTTTTTAACTAACAAAGGCCGTAGCTCTCTGAGCGACCATGATAAAATGAATTTTTTTCATCATTATGTTTATTTTACTTGCCTTTAACACGTGTATACTGACTTACTGAGCACTTTTGATTATTAAGCTCCATGAACGGTTTTTAAACTAACTAAGGCCGTAGCTTCCTGAGCGACCATTATAAAATAAAAAAATTTCGTCAGTATGTTTATTTTACTTGCCTTTAACACGTGTATACTGACTTACTGAGCACTTTTGATTATTAAGCTCCATGAACGGTTTTTTTAACTAACAAATGCCGTAGCTCTCTGAGCGACCATGATAAAATGAAAATTTCTTTAGCAATATGTTTATATTACTTGCCTTTAACACGTGTATACTGATTTACTGAGCACGTTTGTTTATTAAGCTCGATGAATGATTTTTTAAACTAACAAAGGCCGTAACTCTCTGAGCGACCATGATAAAATGAAAATTTCTTTATCAATATGTTTATTTTACTTGTCTTTAACACGTGTATACTGACTTACTGGGCTCTTTATTTATTAAGCTCCATAAACGATTTTTTTAACTAACAAAGGCCGTAGCTCTTTGAGCGACCATGCTAAAATGAAAATTTCTTTATCAATATGTTTATTTTACTTTCTTTAACACGTGTCTACTGATTTACTGGGCACTTTTATTTATTAAGCTCCATTAGCAATTTTTTTAACTAACAAAGGCCGTAGCTCCCTAAGTGATCACGATAGACTAAAACATTTTTTGTCAGTTTGTTTATTTTACTTGCCTTTAACACGTGTATACTGACATACTGAGCACTTTTGATTATTAAGCTCCATTAACGGTTTTTTAAATCAACTAAGACCGTAGCTCCCTGAGCGACCATCTTAGAATAAAAATGTTTAGGAAAATATGTTTATTTTACGTGCCTTTAGCACGTGTATACTGACTTATTGAGCACTTTTGTTTATTAAGCTCCAGAAACGATTTTTAAAATTATCTACGGCCGTAGCTCCCTGAGCGAGCATGATAGAATACAAAAAATTCGTCAATCTGTTTATTTTACTTGCCTTTAACACGTGTATTTTGAATTATTAGGCACTTTTGTTTAGTAAGCTCCATGAACGATTTTATAAAAAGAACTACGGCCGTAGCGCTCTGAGCGACCATGATAAAAAAAATTCTTTATCAATATGTCTATTTAACTTGCCTTTAACACGTGTATATTAAATTATCAAGCACTTTTGTTTGTTAAGCTCCCTAAACGATTTTATAAAATTAACTTTGGCCCAAACTCTGTAACAGCGCCCTCTGCCATTGTTTCTGTCTGTTTATTTTAGGTATTTTATGTAATCATATAAAATTTTAATGTAATATGAAATTAATCACAGTAAAGTTTGTTCTTTAAACAATATTTAATATTTCGCGATATTTCTCTCAGTGTACAAAAATTCGTTCCGTGAACGTTCGAAACTTCAGCCACATGTTTAAACTCTACCAATGACGGAAACTTAATTTGGATAACCTTATATACAGGGTGTCGATGCATTAGTATTGCTTTTTCGGTAATTATAAGAAAGAGTTGGTTAAATTACGGCAAAGTCGGGCATCCTAATGCTGAATAATTGGACAAAAAGAAAAAAAATACATTACTTCCGGAGATATCCGGGCCATGTTAGTGATTACTTTTAAAAACCAATAGCACTTTCTTAAGGCACTCTTTAGGAAGATGTTTTTATTTTTCCGATATGACGTTTAGTTTTTTAGCTAACAGCATCCTGGTCCGTATTAAAAAAAACTTATGATGGTAGCTAAAAAACGAAACATCATACCGGAAAAATAAAAACATTTTTTTTAAGAGTGTCTTAAGAAATTGCCATTGGTTTTTAATAATAATTACTAACAGGGCCTCAAAGAATAAAATGGATAAATAAATTTTTCGAATTTTTTCCGGATATCTCAGGAAGTAATTTATCTTCGCCCAATTATTCAGCATTAGGATGCGCAACTTTGCCGTAATTTAATCAACTCTCTTTCTCCCATCATTACCGAAAAAGCAATAATAATGCATCAAATTTGTAGCACCCTGTATATCTCCTTGTTTCAATAAAATGGAATTTTGTTCCTTCTTATTCAAACTTTGATTGTAGTATAGGTAAAACTGTGTTACCTTATTTGTAAAGGCTCTCTATTGAAGGCCGCAAGTGGGGGAATTATACTGGAAAATTCCTCGGAGAAAAAGCGTGGAAGTACGTATAAAAAAGCGAAAGATTCCCTACAGCCCGATGATGGACAAGAGAAGGAAGCCCCTCTGTAAGCAAAAGTTTATTAATTTGGCGAACCACTGTTGTGGGGTATATAAGAACAATATTTCAAAAGGGGTAGGATTTGGGAGACATACAAAGTGTATAAAAATTAGAAGAGGAAAATTCTTTTTTCCTCGAAAGAGAAATCCAAGCTTTTCTGAAGCTGCCGTGGCTATAAATATAATGTGTTTATGCCAGTTAAGGTCATTCTTAAATCTGACGCCTACAAGATTAAATGTGTCTTTGCTTTGCAGAACTTGGGTGCTTAATAGTAAAGGATGAGTATTTTGATGACTTTTTCGACATAAAACATGATTGTGTCTTGGATGCATTAAATTGGACTTGATTTTGGCGCCCCAATCCAATATTACCTTCAGTAAAAGAGATATCTGCATCGCTCTTGCTTTCCAATTCCAAGGCTTAGAGATTGGTTTAAGAACCTGAAAACTAAAGTGGAGGGTACTATCGTCAGCAAAACTATGAATGGAATTTAATGTGGAAGAGAGAGGTCGTTGATGTGAAGAAGAAATAAAATCGGCGCCAGTACTGAGCCCTGAGGCACCCCAGCATTAATTTGGTGAAAAAAGAGTGACCATTTACAATAACTGATATAGAGGGTTAGTAGAAAAACCGGAACGGTGGATTATGTCAGCAACCGTTAACTTTAAATGAAACAAATTTTGTGTGAAGGGGTAACTATACATGAAGAATTAAAAATATATGTTTTCAAGGTTGCCAAATTTATAGTTTTCCCTGTAGGTTAGGAAATTTTAAAATTTTAAATGGAATACCCTATTTTTTATTATTGTTATTTTATTAACTTTATTATGACCTGTTATTATTGTTTTTTTACTCCTGTCAATTTTAAAGATATGGCATTGAGCACGAGCACAGAAACGACCAATTATGGTCAATTATCCCAAAAACGATCCAACCGAAATTTGTCAAAGTTAGTAGAGAGGAGAATGGGACATTTTAAATTCAGGAATTGCATTTGCGATGTTTTATTATAAAATTTCTTTATTTCCTTTCCCTAACTGTTTTTTTTTAAGAATTTTGAAAACATTGCAAAAATACTATTTATGAATTTAAAAGGTCCAGTTTTACCCCTGTCCTAATTTTGACGATTACTGGTTGGATCGTTTTTTAGATAACTGACCATACCTAGCCGTTTTTCTAATAATTTCGAAAATAGCATGGTGCTATATCTCCGAAATTGACAGGAGTAATGAATGAGAAAATATACAGGGCGTTCCATAAGAAAAACCTCAAGTTGGCATCGTTACTTTTTGACGCATTTTCAAGGGCTTTAAGATATCACTTGCCTCCACCTCGCCGCCTCGTCACTTGCTTGTCACTTCTTGAATATAAATAAATGGTTTATGAAAACAAAATGGTTTATTTGTCCAAGAGGGCTCTTCCGCGTGTTTTTTTCTCCTTACTCAAATAATAGGTTGAGCGAGAACAATATTTAGGTTAAGCGCTCGCCACCACACCTCGCCCACCCCTGGCGCCGCCACTGGAGAGTACGCTGACAACCTAAAAGGTATGAAGTCAGGTTTACAGTTCGAAATTATCAAAATACAAGTTTCTAAGCTGCCCTAAACACCATATTTTTTTAGATAGCGGAGTTCATGGCGGTCTTGTTGTTCTGAAACCATCTTTCAACAGAGAAATTATGACAACTTGTGAAGTAAAAAATATGCGAAAACTTTCCTTTTCTCATAGCATTTACCTGTACCAAGTCTCATTTTGACATGTCTTATACTCTAGAAGTTATGGCTTATCTAATAAATTCGTTGACACCCGCTATAGATTATTCACAATATTAACAAACTTAAAAAAAGTAACATATATTTAGCCTGTAACCATTGTTTGGTGAATAACGTATAAATTTAATGCCGTATTATTTTTTTGTACGACCGGGCGCAAAATACAATTTTACTCCCCATTTGAGGGCGTAAAATTGCACTTTTACGCCCTAGGGCATTAACATATCAATAACACCCGCATTTATAAATGAGGGCGTAAAATAACACTTTTACGCCCTAGAGCACAAAAGTATTAAAAACGCCCGCATTTATGAATTTATAAAACAATATTAAAATTTAATAATGCTTCATTTTTTTGGCAAAACGACAATTTGTTTAATAAAAATTTGTTAAAAGCATACTGATTACAATTTAAAACATTTAAATCTGGTAACTACAGAGAATGCTTGTATATTAATTTCAGTCGTACAAAAAACGAAAAATGTACAATCCGATACAATCCAAACGATTTCCACAAGCCGAAATAATACCAGTATTTTTTTGACGTATTTAAAAATCTATAGCCGCTTCCTTCACCGATGAAAAGGTATACATTACATAACATTTTTTTCTTCTTATCATCTAAGCGTTGCAACCCAATAGATCTCTATGACGGTCGAGTAACTGCAAATTTAGCATCGTGGGCTCCCCTACTATCTGTATTGTTCAAAATATATAATGCTGTGTGTGTCTCAGGGCTCAGTTCTGGCACCAACATTGTTTCTTCTTCACCTCAACGATCTTCTCTCGTCCACAACTAATTCCATTGATAGTTTCGCCGACGATAGTATCCTTCACTCCAGTTTTCAGGTTCCTAAACCCATCACTAAACCTGATTTGGACAACAAACGCAGAGCGATGCAGATATCTCTTTCGCAGGATCTTAATTTAATATTGGAATAGGACGCCAAAAATCGCGTCCATTTTAGTGCATCCAAAACACAATCATGTTCCTTGTCGCGAAAAGAAACATCAAATACTCATCCTCTACTTATGAGCGGCCAAGTTTTACAGATCAAAGACACCTCTAATCTTGTGGGCGTCACATTTGAAAGTAACCTTAACTGGCATAAACACATTGTATCTATAGCCACGGCAGCTTCAAAAAGCTTGGATTTCTCTTTCGAGCCAAAAAGTATTTTTCCCCTTCTAATTTATACACTTTATATGTGTCCCCAAATCCGACCTCCCTTGGAGTATTGTTCTCATATCTGGGGCATGGCTTCCCCCACAACCCTAAGCATTCTTGGTTCCATTCAAAGAATAGCGATTCGTCTCATTAATGATCCTTCACTTACAGAAAGGCTTCCCTCTCTTGCCTATCGTCGGGCTATGGGGGATTTATCGCTTTTTATAGGTACTTCCATGGCTTCTGCTCTGAAGAATTGTCCAGTATAGTTCCTCGACTTACGGTTTCCAACAGAGAAACTCGTGGTGCCTCGCGTATGTATCCCTATACGGTCCAACTGGACAGGCCTCGAACTTCCCACTTTGTTCGTTCTTTTATCTCTAGAGTTTCTAGAATGTGGAACCTGCTGCCCGCAGAGGTCTTTCTTCCCCCCCAAATCTTCAAGTATTTAAGTCCCGTGTCAACCAACTCCCTCTTACCGCGCTTAAGAGACCCACGGTACGTTAGTATTTAGGCTTTAAGCCTTCGTGGTTTGTCCAAAGATAAAAAAAAATATAAGGATACATCTTCATTTAGTTGAATATGGAATATTTGTGCCTCCAAAGAATTTTATAGTGCTAAATATTTTTTATTGTATATTTAAATAAAACATCCTGTGTATTTAGACTAACCTACTTTTCAGTTTAGAAATTAACGAAATTGGGTCGTTATAGGTGCGATGACTATCTAACACCTAAATTCAGAGCAACGCATCTCAGTTTCCATGGCAATCGCAGGGACTCTATCAATGCTAGAGCCATTATCAATACGGGCTGGACCATGATTTTAGGGACTAGAACAGATGGTTAAATTAAATTTGTTAGGGTTAATAATTTTTTTTTTTTTTAAGAAAAAGCTCAATTGAATGGTTTTTTTTAACAGCCAATGTCAAATTTATAATATTTTTGGGATAAAAAAAGTTATCAAATCTATATGGCTGACTCTATACAGGGTGTCCCGTAATTAATTGGACATAGGTTAATGTAGGATACCTGACATGAAAATAAAGCGTTTGAGCTCAATATCGCTTGGCAAAATGGTATAGGTTTTCGTTCTATAGGGTGTTAAAACTAATTATTGTTTACTAAACATTTAGTGAAATATCTTGGAATCCACTGGACAGATTAAAGTGAAATTTGGTGTACTCTTACTATTTGGGATGACGAATATGAATATGATATCTATTTTGCCAGTAGCACTAGATGGCGCCACATACAATAACATTGATTGATCAAAATGGTCATTACTTTTTGACCTCCCTGTATGCACATTTGCGACTGGAAATAATAAAACAGCATTTAATTTTAGTCAAAAAGGTATCTTCTTTGATCTCCAAAAAGTAGACAACCAGTGGCATAGCTACTATGGGGCTAGGCGAGTCAGAGCCCCGCGGCTCCCAAGCTGAGGGGGGCCTCGGATTTTGACTTACAAAGTATAAATTGGAGTAGTAAATATGTAGAATATAAGTAAATTATCACTTTGAGGACGTCGAAATTTTAAATACTTTAGTTGGGGTCCTATTATATTTTTGGCCCCAGAGCCTTTGCTTACCTAGCTACGCGACTGGGTACAACAAAATCAAGTTTTATCTTCTCGTCTAAGTACCACCATTTTGTAGTAGGTAAAAGTATTGACTTTATATTCTCGGGTTATAAAGTACTCATCAGAAGTTTTTAAAGGATGTGCTACAAGACCCCTTTTTGTTTATTTTTTTTCCAAAGATTGCGCCCAGCAGCATCTTGAAATTTTTACTTGGTAAATTTACTGTAAAATATGTTATTTATAGTATTGTTGGGTTAATTAAAATAATTTCAAAACACTAATTAGATTTTAAGAAGTTTTTAAGTGAGAAGTGTATGTCTATCAAAAAAATCCCAAGAAAAAGAACTCTTACTAAATAAAACAGGACACTAGAACAACGATAAAAAAGTAGCCATGATTTAGTGACAACCAAAAAAAGTCCTTGGTACGTAGAACTGGTAAACTAAACAACTAAAAACATTAAATGCATTTTCTTTTACGTCTTCCCCTATAAGTTCTTTTCTTATTGAATGACTATGCCAGGGAGGGGGCGATATTTTAGGGGATTAGGGGATGGCCTGGGCCAATCCTGCTCCCCCGTAGCGTCACGCCTGTACTGTCCGAAGCTAAAGAAATAGTTTAAATTTGGGAGGTTCATTTCCGCAAAAGTTTTTCTTTTTCCCGGTGCTCAAACAAAATATTAATCTACATGTAGAAAAAAATCCCACCAACTTCGAACACTTAATATCAATCTTAAGTATTTACCATTTAAATTTAAAGTTTTCCCATTTGAGATGCATAATTATTGTTAAAAAATGTTTTTTTTTTTTTAATTTACAATATTACGATATAATATGTATTTCACGCTCTTTAAAATTGATTTAGTGTTTTTGCTTTGTGTAATTCAAAAAATTATATTTACTTTAGAAAATTTATTATTGTAGAAAAATATGTACGTAATCAAAAGAAAAAGGAAATTTTTGTAGCATTTTTAATTATTTTATTAATTTCTTACATTTTAAGCCGTAAAAATAGCTTTAAATTTATTAAACAGGACAATTGTCCTTCTTTTTGCGTTTTGCTGAAAAAAAATACAATTGTATTTTGACGACTCCTATCGGCGAACACACTTCGAGTTACAAAAAAAATCATTTAAGCAATTTTAAAGAGTGAAATAGGTCGTAAGGTCCATTTAAATGGTTTACAATATAAAAAAACTTTATTAATTATTAACATTAAACATTGGAAATTTAAAAAAAAATTAAGAGTATCTTAAATGGGAAAACTTGGTGGGATTTTTGTTCTAGATGTGGATTGAAATTTTGCTTTATACCTTATTGACCGGAGCTTTTGTACGTGCAAGTACAGGGTACTCCATTTAAGAGGAAAACGGCATATTTCTTGACTTTCTCAATATTTTTAGGAAATCCAAAATAGTCAAACTATATATTCTAGCTCAGAGAATTTAAAAATCGCCATTAAAAACAATTGCATGAAAAACCAAAGACTTACGCCGTAAATCTTACGTTTTTTAAATGGAACACCCAATTTGTAATACCATTTTTAGATTCTATTACGTCGATTCTAAATATTTTTTAATAAGGATACTATGTATTTATCTTCAACTGTTTTTAAGTTATTAGCAAGTCATTTTTAGCTTATATTATTTACAATAATTTGTATATCAATATAAAATACAAGTAACGCGAAGTATTTCCTGATTCTTCAAAGTCATTATATTTTATTACCTATTAGTAGATTTAATTTTAGTTTATTAAACTCTTTTTGCTTCACTTGGATTTTCTGTAGACTTGCAGTATAGTTTTTGTCTAAAAAATAATTTATTAGAAGAATTAATATAAAATCTACTAATATGTAAAAAAATTAAATGACTGATAAGTCAAGTAATGTCAGGTATTTTATATTTATATATACCGGGTGATGCATCGCCGGGCGGGATATAGGAAATCCCATGTAATTTTTAATGGGGTCAATTATTGGCTCCTCTAATTATTTTAGAGAAAAATTCTATTAAAGTTTATTGAAGAGCATGCAAATCTACGTCCATGGTAAAAACTTTAGATTTTTCGGTTAACCCGTTTGCTAGTTAGATGATAATATATTTTTAAAAATTGTTACATTATTATCGCCTCATATTTATGAACAACAATAAAAATACCAGTTATCGTGACTTAACGTTGTCATTTTGAAATTTAGTGCTTTATTATTTTCAAAAATCGTAAGTCAAAAAGATTAACCATGAGTTATACTACTGATGAAAAAGTATTGAAGATTAAATGGTATTATCAAGGAAATAGTCACCAAAAGGTGTCAGACATGTTTGCTGCTCAGTCCCCGAATAGACCGATACCCGGAAAATCACAGTCGATAGGACTCTCAAAAAATTTGAGACCAAAGGCACAGTGATAAATAACTGCAGATGTGAAGCTAGGAAGTATCAAAGAGAAGAAAATGTAAGAGCTGATAAAGACTTGGAAATTTTATTGCACGTGGAAGAAAATGAAGGGAAGGTGATTACAAGGAAACTTCAGGATATCATAGGAAAAGATCAATCAACAGTGCTCCGGATTTTAAAAAGGCATAAATAAATTTCATACAAATATGAAAGACTTCAAGAGCTAAGGGATGGGAATGAAATACGACGGCAGGAATTTTGTTTTGACATGATGGAAAGGGCAAACATGGATACGGAATTTTTAAGAAATATTTGTTTTACTGATGAGTGCACATTTACGTTAAACAATGATCCCAATCATTAAATTGCCGATACTGGAGCAAACAAAACCAACACAGATTTGTCGAAACGAGGACGCAATATCCACAGAAAGTAAATGTTTGGGCGGGGATTTTCGGACAACATATTATTGGACCATTTTCTCTTAATCCAAATTTGAATGCAGAATTTTATTTGAAACTACTCGAAGAATTAATTTTTCCCGCTTTAAATAATGTATCCAGGAAATATCAGAAAATTTGGTACCAAATGGATGGCTGCTCGGCACATAATACCCTGGCTGTTCGAGAATATTTACACAATGCTTTTAATGGAAATATTATTAGCCTACATCACACCATAAATTGGCCAGCCAGGTCTCCTAATATTTCGCCAAATGACTTCTTCCTCTGGGTCCATTTAAAAAGCATGATATACCAGGTTAAAAATTACTCTAATCTAGATGAGTTAAAAAAATGCTTTTTCTGCAGAATGCAATAAAATTTCAATTTACCAGTTAGCCAATGTAAGAAGACAATTTTATGAACGTCTGGGTTATTGTCTAGCAGTCAATGGAGAAATATTTGAAAATTTTCTTAAATCTTAAGTTTTTTTCCAACATATTAATTATTGTAATAATATTAATAATTTATTGAAGCATGTAAATATTATAAATGATAAGTTCTTGAAATTTGTTACTCTAGTTTAGTTTAACTTAACTTAATTCGTTTGTATAAATACAACTTTAATCTTTTCACTGTACGATTTTTGTGATATTAATAAAGCACTAAATTTCAAAATGACGACGTTATGTCACGCTAACTGGTATTTTTATTGTTGTTCATAAATATGAGGCGATAATAATGTAACAATTTTTAAAAATATATTAGCATCTAACTAGCAAACGGGTTAACCGAAAAATCTAAAGTTTTTACCATGGACGTAGATTTGCATGCTCTTCAATAAACTTCAATAGAATTTTTCTCTGAAATAATTAGGGAAGCCAATAGTTGACCCCATTGAAAATTACATGGGATTTCCTATGTCCCGCCCAGCGATGCATCACTCGGTATAGTTAATTAAATAATATACGTCAAAAATATGATTGTTTAAGCGTCAATAACTCAAAAATAGTTATATATAGACTTGGTACCTTTATTGAAACACACTTAGAATTGACCATAGAATCCAAAAAATGTAATAATAAATCGGGTGTGCCATTTAAAAACGCAACATGTATGGCGTAAGACTTTTGTTTTTCATGCAATTGTTTTCTTAGTACTATTTTTAAATACTCCCAGCTAAAATACAATTGGTTATTTTTTTTCTTTAATACAGGGAGGATCAAAAAATATGCGGTTTCTTCTCTTAAATGGAATACCCTGTACAAGTATTTAACTACCCCTAAAGTTGGACAAGTTGCTCCTTTTTGCATACTGTTTAAAAACGCGAATTCCAGCCTCTAACTTTACCACTTCGTCCAAGGTCTGCGTGCGGCCGGCCCGGCTCTAGCGCTCAAACCAGTCCGGTGTCGGCTCTAGCTCGCGCGGAGCTCTCTAGGCCAGGGCACTGCGTTGCCGGATCGATGCAGCGGGGGCCCCCGAATGGGCCAAAGGGCCTGCGAGGGGCTCGATCCCGAGCTGTTGCAGCACATCCGCGAGTGTCCTTGTCCCTGTGACCATATGGGATATGGCAATTTTTTAGATTATCAGGTGAGACTAGGTCTGGACGACTCGGAGGCATTTTTATATTTATGAATTTTAGCGTGATAATTACCTTTGTACAGAGTGTTTTTAAACTTATATAAAGCGGAATTTTGTTTTCTTTTTAATACGTACATAAATTTGTGTCAATTAGAGGAAAAGAGAAAATTTGAACACTTTAAACATATTTCTGAAAATGATTGCGGTATTTACAACACAATGTTTGCTGAAAAAAATCAAATTAACCTAAAAGAAAACATTATGAAAATGTTTAAAAATTATATTTAATAACATTTATGCAATATTGCCAAAAAAGAAAAAGTGGCGTAAAAAGAATAAATACAATTTTTAACATTCTTGCCTATCCACAGAAGCGTAGATATTTTTATTTTCGAAAGGGGAGAGGGGTAATTTTATAAAAAAAAATCATATAGACAGGCCCGCAAATGCATTGATTTCAAGATACAGAGTGTTAAACTTTTTAAAAAATGTATGTTTTTTTATTAATATCCCTGAACCGAGCGGCACCTAAATAAATAATTTTTATGTGTATGCCGCTTGATTTCGCAATCTTTAATATTTTATTTTTTATTTAAAATAATAATAAAGCTTCTGGGCCTCTTAATATTTCTTTTTTTAAGTAACCTAATTTTTAAGAAAATATACATACGACATGTATACAAAATACAATGTATTTTATATCATGTACTCTCTATAAAAACAAAGAAACATGGGAAAATTAAAAAAAAACTTAATTTACTGATGAAATTTGTTAGTTTAAATGTTATAGTTAATAAGGTTAGAACTGTTGATATTGTTACGTAATTGTAAATAAATAATACAGTGTGTCTATTTAAGTTCTGGTTAGTTAAATTTTACTAAAAAGTTACTCCTAATAAAAAAAATTCTGTTCTGTATGGTTTAAAACTTAAAATGCAACCATATGATATTATTTTTTATTATTTTAATAAATATGATTGTTGCTTAAGATGAATGTACCGTTATTTTTGACAATATGAAAAATTATTATAAAGAGACACTGTTTAGGATTAAAAATAACTTTTAAGTATACGAACTTATTTATTTACAAGAACAACTTTTTTTTCACGGTGACAATAAAAATTGTTTATAAATAAGTGCATACTTTTATTTTGGATATTTTAAACAATAATTCCAATGAATAAATAAGTATATCTATAATGTAATTATACATATATATTCACTAGGGTGACCGGATCTCATATAGGGGAAAAAAATATCGGAATTTTGTTCGTCTGGACACAACAAAACGATTCTCGTTTCCAGATATTGAGATTTAACGACGTTAACCCCTGCCGCTCGTCTCTCGAAGTTTGAAAACATCCAATTTTTTTGCCAAAAAGCTGACATATGAAGCCATAACTCCAGAACAGTAAATTATAAAAACACGCTTAATATCGCAAAAGAAAGCTGATGTTATTCTTCAAAATTTATATTCCATACATAATTGTTGTTAATTTAAGTCAAACCGAGTTACAACAGCCCTTTAGCCCCAAAAACGTGACCTGGAACCACTAGGATCATACTTCGTATATTTTGTTATTAAGTGATAAATTTTGCTTTTTTTTTGCTATATTTTTTAGTTTAAGGTAGAAATATAATAAAATAAACAAGTAATACTGATAAATGACATTTTTTATTTTAAAATATAAAAATCAGGTATACATATACTTATAAAACAGACATAGAAAAGATACAGACGTAGTACCTACATAAGTTGATAATTTTACATAGTTATCTAATCTATTATAGAGCTTTTGTTAAAGTAGTTTTTAAAACGTCAGGATATAATGCTCGGCATTTGCTTACAACTTGCAGGACATATTGCTTTTGGTCTTCATCTTTTGTCAGAAGGTTATTAAAGTCGGTTATTAATTTAACACCACGCTCAGCCATATCATTAACTACTTTTAATGTTTTGACAATTTTCAGTCCTTCTTGGAAGTCATTATTTTGAGGCCAGGTGTTTGGATGTTGTCTTAGGAAATCTGTTTTTATATTAAATCGGTTAAAGAATGTAAACGTTTCTTTGGTAAGTAAATTTACCAATCCTCCATCAACTACCTCTTTTAATTTTTCTTTCCTAACTTTTGGATTTACAACCCTTCCGTGCTCTGATAGTTCATCAGTGCTACTGAGCAATTTATTAGCCATTAACAACTTTTCATCGTCTGTAATGGTGGGATCAAAAAAGATAATCCCACCAACTCTGCATTCAAATACCACAAATGGTTCGAAAATTTGGTCAGGGCTATTTCTGCAATGTCGTCACATTCTTTATAGTTTAACAGACTATGCAAAATACCTAAATCTTGCTTTGATGCAAGATGAGCTTTTGGAGCATTGAACCAAGCTTTACAATAAATTTTAACTAGAAAAACAGAAATAGCACGCACAGAACTTACTTCTTTTTAGACATCTTAAATTGACGACGAAACATTTTTAAGCAGTAAATAGCCTTTGCCATCCACCTAGCGTGATGAATAGCCCCTGGAGTTTTAAAACCCACAAGCGTCTAGTGATCCAACAAATATGAGAACCAACTGCAATAGCTCCTTGTAGTCATCTCTGGGGTGGCTCTCAGTTAATTTGGTCTCGAATTCAGCAGTAACAATTGCAATTACTTCTGGTGTTAGCTGCTTTTGTATTATATTGTCACTAATACCTGTGTCGTATTTTCCTTTGTCAATCTTGGGCCACGCAGTGAGGAATCTCTTAAAAATGTCTGGATGAGGTCCAGTGGTTGATCCCATTTTTGTGTCAAATACGCCTCTTAATAGAATTTCCAAGATATGGTGACGGCAAGCTAGGTGTAACAATTCTCTTCCTAACATTTGCTCCAATATGACGCATGCTCCTTTGAGTCTTCCCGTGTTGGATGCTGTAGTATCGAAGCACATCGCCTTGACGGTGTTGGAAAGACCCCATTCATGTAGGCATTCATATACGGCTACGGCTTGCTCCTCTCCAGAGCTGTTTGCTGTTACAGGAACTCCCAGCAGCTGTTCCTTTTCTCCATATGAAATAGCAATAGCTAATCGCTCACATTGTTGATTTTTTAAAACACCCGGTAAAAGTTTACCGTCCCAATGGACAACCACGGGCTCTTTTTCAGGAATGCTTATTTTATCAACAATTTTTTTAGTATATTGTTCTCTGAACATTTGCCTTCTATAATGTAAAAAAGATTTCGAGACTTTGTACTCAAGAGGGTCAATGTTTAGTGCTTCTAGAGTAGCTACTAAAATTCTTGTGGCATTTCTGTCGGATACCTTACATCGATCTAACAAAATGGACAATTTCATGTTTAAAATCTCTTTAACGCCCCTTGCAAATGAAACTTTCATTCTCTTGCTCTCAGATGGTCCTGGATCTTCTACAGCTTCTTCAGGGATGTCCATTTCCTCCAAGCTCTCAAGTTCCTGGTAGATGCTGTCCTCTTCAGTGTCTTCTACTTCTTCGAATTTGTCTTCATCATCCGTATCTAAGAAGCAACAAAAAAGATAAAAAAATACTATGAAAACTTAGTCTTTTTAGCAGAATAGTAATAATACCTAGGTACTAAATTACCTACTTCTAATTATCAATAGGTATTATTTAAAAAATATCTACTATCTATTATTTATCTATTTTTTAGAATAATAACAATAAAAAAAAACTCACCAATATTAAAAGTTTCTTCTTGGATTTGTCGGTTCATTTTTGCAAGTTCCTTTTGAGCCTTGATTTCTTCAGCTCGAGACAACCTGAGATCCACTCCAGTCATGGAACCTGGGCGGCCTTTCTGCCTCTGTTTCACGAGAAACGCCTTATCTTCTTCCGATTTCATCAGAGTCAAAGCATCTTGTTGGGCAATATCAAAGAGATCATCCAACTTTTCAACAAACTGTTTAAATTTGTTCTTGACCGTTTCCGATGTTTTCTTCCGGTCTTTTTGAAGAGTTCTCTACTAGGCGTGAAGTTTTTCCAGCTTAGTAATTGCATCTTGTTCATGTTTAGTCGGGATTCGAGCTTTCTCCCAAAAAATTAACACTTCTCGTATGGCAAGTTTCGCTGATTCTCTTACAGTTAATTTCACAGTACGTAAATTATAAAATAAAACACACAAAACTTGACGATTTGAGGGTAGTTTACAACCAGTGATCTGGTGAATCGGATAGCCCACAAGAAATATTTTGTCCTTGGTCCGACTTTGTACACCTGATGCGGATGCCATTTCAGAATTTGATGTACTGTAAAAATATAGTTATAAAAACAATAACACACACTTGGAAAATTAAAAAAAAACTTAAAATATCTTTACTAGATAATTGTTGGATTTAACCAGCTCAAAGGCAACTTAGAAACTAAACTGAATAAATAAAAGATGATTGAACCCTGAAATAAAATCACTAATCACTTTCTTGGAATCCCTAAAATTAGAAATTAGATTTACCCTCCTTTTTACCTGCCAAACGTGTCTTTCTTTGGTAAACTAGACAGGTAATCTCCGAGGTAATCCCTATGTAATTAAAAGATTAAATTTGAACAAAAGGCTCTTTATGTTTGAAAATTGAGTTCCAAAATACGTTTTGACAAAAAATGTTAATTCCTAGGCACATTATGTAAAAACCCGTAAAATTCTTAGAATACTCCCAAACTAGCTCCTACTGGTACCAGGTCGCGTTTTTGGGGTCAAAGGCTATTGTAACTATGTTAGACTTAAAATAACAACAATTGTGTATAGAATATAAATTTTGAAGAACAACATTAGCTTTCTTTTGAGATATTAAGTATGTTTTTATTATTTACGGTTCTGGAGTTATGGCTCCATATGTCAGCTTTTTGGCCAAAAATTTGGATTTTTTCAAACTTTGAGCGACGAGCGGCACGGGTTAACGTCGTTTAATCGAGCTCAAATTTTGGCTATCTCAATATCTGGAAAGGAGAATCGTTTTGTGGGGTCCAGACGAACAAAATTCCGACATCGATTTTTGTGGTCACCCTAATATTCACGTATGCGGGGTGTTTTTAACAGTGTTTAATTTATCTAAAATAAACTTTTAAATAAAGCGAAAGTCGTGTATATTTTTCAGCTAAATATTTGGCACACGCAGCAGAGAAAATTACTCTGGCAATAAAAGGCTATCTATGCCAGCAACATTTATTTATTACTACTAAAAAGCATATTATTACTGCTAAAAAATGCTTCTCAGGGTAGCAAACATTTTTGCTGTTACTAAAAATTTACTTTGCTAAAATACCAAAGTATACTTAGCTAATATAGCCAGGTGGCTTTTTAGTTAGTTAGTTCTCGCAATTTAGTTTTTGTAAAGTAATTTAGCTACCTTAACAAAGTCATTTCAGCAAAGTGATTTTTTCTGAAATTGCAAAATTCTTTTCTGTCCCCTATTTAATTAGGGTTTTTTAGCTACCATACCTATTTTTTGCTACTACGGTCAAAATATTTTCTCAGTGAACTGAATTTTAACTATTTTATCCCGCGCAGCTACCCTATTAACCCTCGATTTCTTAAGTTTCTTTACTTATTAATTAATTAAAATGAAACAGATAATACTTTTATGAAAGTGACTGAAGAAAAAAAATTGTATAGTAATAAAAGTATCCTAAGTATAAAAAAAATGGTTCAAAAAAGACTATGTTTTCTTTAAATTTGGCGAAAAATATATCCTATCTTAACCTAATAGCAAAAAAAAACATTTTGAATTCTACACTAAAAATAACTTTTGTAATTTATTCATCAATTAGATAGGGATTTGACTATATATGCCGATCGAGAAACGGTTTATATCTATATATGCAAAAACCATACATCAAACAAAAAAAATGAAAAAATCAAATTTGTTCTAAACTAAACGAGGACTTAAAAAAATACCTAAGTATTTTAGAAAAATGTAGTGGCGTACCATTTTTTTCTTAAAAAATATATACTCTAAACCCCTTTTCGACGACACTGATAAATTGTTTTTCTTGTATGTCAAAAAATATGTTCTGATAAATAAGAGACGTCATTTAATTTTTTAAAATATATCTAAGTTGGCATAAAAGTCATTTTAGAAAAATCTATATATTTTTTTTAATTTTTATGACCCCATAGTTAAAAAAGTAAGACATATGTTTACATGATTTTTTTTTATTTTTTTATTGTAGAATTACCCCCTAAAATTTGTGGGTTGAGTATTGTTCGTTTGTTGCTGTTAAATATTTAAATCAAAATTAAGTTCCTTAGAGAAAGATTGGTCAATACATTAAAGTTTTAACTTAATTTTAATTAAGTTATTTTTATAAAAAGTTCTGCATGGTCCAGAACCTAAAAATCAATCATCCAGTGCCGTATTAACCATTAGGCTGACTAGGCTACAGCCTAGGGCGCCATGAAAAAATAGGCGTCAGAAAAAAGTTTAGGTCGGGTGAAATAGGCGCGAAAAAGAGGGAATGGCCTTTCTTTTCTTTTTTTTTTTTGGTAAATAAATTTTATTTCGGGTGGTGAAGTAAGGCGCCTGGCACTCAAAGTAGGCGCTACGAAGGAAAGGATCTTTTTTTGCTCTTCAAAGATGATTTTAGTGGAAAGAGGCGCTTCGGGAATTTTAGCCTAGGGCCCTTTAAACAGTTAATGCGGCCCTGCAATCAACAGATACCAAATTGTATTTGTCATCTACGAAGTTTGACCAAAAATGTAATATCAAAAATTGTTATAAAAAAGATGTTTAGAATTTAAAAATACTTTTAAATATGCAGTTTTGTTTATTTACAAATATATTGTTCCGAATCACCTCGTATAAAAACACGTGTCTTCGTTTTTATACCTTTATTAACAATGGAACGTAACTATGGTTACAACAACGACAAAATCTACTCTTGTCAATGTCTCGAAGTTTACAACACAAAAGTCGAATTTATACTGACTGATCGGAGGTTTCCCGTCGCGTTTTTATAGTATGATGGAAGAGTAAAGAATGATCTAGAATATTCGAGAAATATCGTGAAAATTCCATAGTACATGATGGCATAAAAGTTATTAATGGATAATTCGGACGTTTTCGGAAACCTTCGAAAGTGATGAAAGAACTTGGAATAATTAAGGTAAATTATTTAACTAAATTAACAAACTAAATTAAATGATCCTAACTCTCTAAAATTCTATAACCTAAACACATTTTTGAAAGTCTGTAACATTGCCCCCTTCCAAGTTTTGATCGTCTCGATCAAGTATCTTCACTGTCTTGATAACGGCTTAGCCTTTCTAGATGTACTACTTTCATCTTTGCCTGTGGACTCTTCTGTATACGGTACACCAGATCATTAAGCCGTGTCACCACTTTATATGGTCCCTCCCATGACTTCTGTAGTTTCGGTGAACGCCCCTTGGTTCTTCTCGGATTGTATAACCAAACTTTTTCACCGACGACAAATCCCTGATGGTTAGCTTTCAAGTCATAGCGGGATTTCATACGGTCACTTCCTTTTTGTAACTTGGTACGCACCTCTTCATGTATCCTCTGTAGCTGTTTACTTAGTTGACTTACATAGTCTTCTGCTGGTTCTTTATTGGTGGAAGGTCGTCCTGTAAGCAAGTCAACTGGAAGGCATATTTCCGCTCCGAAAATGACTTTAGCAGGTGTTTCGCCAGTAGTTTCGTGAATTGCGGAGCGGTATGCTAATAAAAACGGCTGTATACAGTTATCCCAGTCACTTTGTTGGTCATTTACTTTAATTTTCAGGTAGTTATCAAGTGTTCTGTTAAACCGCTCTACCATACCATCGGACTGGGGATGAAGAGGTGTTGTTCTTGTTTTATGGATTCCCAGGAGATTACAAAGGTTCTTGAAAAGATCGGACTCAAAGTTTCTGCCTTGATCGGAATGTATTTCTCTAGGAACTCCATAGCGACAAATCCATTGTTGAAATAATACATCGGCAACAGTTATAGCTTCTTGATTTGGGATTGGGTAGACTTCTGGCCATTTACTGAAGTAATCCATCGCTACCAAGATATAGCGATTCCCTGATTTACTAACTGGAAATGGCCCTGCTATGTCTATGGCAATTCTTTCAAAAGGTGCCCCTACATTGTATTGCTTCATCTTGCCATGGCTTCGTGTTTTGGGTCCCTTGCTGGAAGCGCAGTCCTTACACCTTCTGCACCAGTCTTTTACGTCTGCACGGCTTCCCAGCCAGTAGAACCTTTCTCGAACCTTTTCAAGAGTCTTCATAACTCCGAAATGGCCACCTCCTACACCATTATGCAAGGCTTGCAATACTTCAGGGATCCTTTTGGTTGGTAGGATTATCTGATGTTTATGGGTTTTGCCGTCAGAACTTTCCCAGACCCTTTGTAATAGGCCATCTTTAATAATCAAAGAGTCCCATATGGCCCAGTACCCCTTATGTCTTGGAGACTTGGAGGCTATTTTCTGATATGGTGGTCTTTCCAAATTTTCTGTCTTAAGTTTGATAATGTCTCCAAGATCGGGATCTTCTAGTTGTTCTTTGGCCAAGATCTTAGGATCCCATTCTTGAGAGCACTGGAGACGTGTTCTTCGGCAGTGAAATTCATCAGGATCTTCATGTTCTTCTCGTCTGCTGCAGTGTTTACAATCATCCGGGCAAGGTCGTCTTGATAAAGCGTCAGCATTCTTATGGTTCAGTCCCCTTCGATGTTCAATTTTGAAATCATATTCTTGAATGCGTTGTAGCCATCGTGCTATCTGACCTTCAGGGTTCTTGAACTGAAGCAACCATTTAAGTGATGCATGGTCCGTTCTTAGGTGGAATTTCTGGCCATACAGGTATTTATGAAAATGCTCTAGGGATTTAACAATAGCCAAAAGTTCTTTTCTGGTGACACAATAATTTCGTTCAGGTTTGGAAAGGACTTTGCTAAAAGAGGCTATTACTTTTTCTTGGCCATCTTGCATCTGTGACAAAATTCCACCAATAGCAGTGTTGCTCGCATCAGTGTCCACAATAAATGTTTGATTTGGTTGTGGATATGACAACACCGGGGGATTGCACAGGGCTTTCTTTAGGTGTACAAAAGCTGCTTTGCAATCTTCAGTCCATTCGTAGCTGTTTTTGTTTTCCGTAAGACGATGTAATGGTCTTGCAATATCGGCAAACCCATGTATGAACCGTCTGTAATAGATACACAATCCCAGAAAACTTCTAATTTCATGCTTGTTCTTTGGTACAGGCCAGTTCTGGATAGCTTCAGTCTTCTCTGGATCAGTTTTAACTCCTTCTTCGGTAATTATACAGTGTGTCCACGGATTGACTCCCAAAGAGAAAAAACTTTTTATTTGGAAGTTTTTCGAAAAATTTTATTCTTCATAAAAACTCCTGCTTGTGCTTAAACCTCCCGGGGACATGTTATTTTGATAGATTTATATACCGGGTGTTCACAATTTGGGAAAATATGAAAAAATTAAGAATAAAGCAACTTTAGGCGGGAAGATACTATAAAAAGTAATAAGTAAAAGTTGTTGGGTTTGAAAAGTTATGCATCGATGCAAAATTTTGACGTAAGGCCTAAATGTATAGGGTCGGGCAAAAAATTGTACGCTTTATGAAATAGCATTCCCGGTAATTAACTTATTTTTTCTAATAAATAAAAATTCTATTCGTGAACAAAATTGCTTTGTAGAATTTATGTAATATACGAGGAATTTTCAAGAACTGAAAAGAATTATTATAAAAAAATATTCTGGTGAATTGATATTATCACTTTTTTAAAAATGCATTAAGATGTATACAAGAAAATCAATGCCTTATATTAAATTTATTAGGAAACGAATACGGAATAAAAATTATGTTAACCTAATATAAATAAAAAAAAGAAAGTTATCAACAAAAAAACTATTCAAAGGTTTCTCCACCAACTTCCTCGCATAGTTGAGCTTTTTCAATGAAAGCTCTATAAGCGTTTCGTATCTCTCGCAATGGGATACCTTGAATTGCTTCTCTAATTCTGTTTTTCAAAATAGTGAGATCTGGTTCCAAATGACTAGCATACACTTTTTGGGTAAGGTAGCCCCATAGGTAAAAGTCCATTATTGTCAGGTCGGGACTCCTTGGCGGCCAAGGTATTGGTCCGTATCGTCCAATCCAGCGCTCGGGAAAATGCCGGTTCAACCATTCCCTCACAATTGCTGTAGAATGTGCGGGATGACCATCTTGTTGAAAATATGCAGTTTGCCTATGAACAAGGTTTAAACGATCCAAGAAAAATGTGTCTAGCATTTCCAAATAATTATGTTGGTTCATGTTTCCTTCAAAAAAGTACGGCCCAATTATTCCGTTGTACGTAATCGCACACCAAACGTTGACCTTCTTGGAATACTGTCTTCTGCAGTGAATTCGAAAATGGGGATTGTCCGTGGACCAGTAACGTACGTTCTGAGAACTAGCCACTCCGTTAGTTGAGAAGGTAGCTTCATCAGAAAAAATAATATTATGAAAAAGCTTCTATTTTCCAAGTATTTCTCACCAATCCAAAAACAAAAATCAAGTCTTTTGCATCATCATTTGGTTCTAATGTATGAACAAATTTGGGCTTATAAGCCCTAACCTTATTACCTTTAAAAATTACTTGCAAATAGGATTTACTAACATTCCCAATCTGTGTAGCTCGGGTCCTTAGCGATGTTTTTGGGAAACGTCTGACAGAATCCAGTGCAATAGCTGCCATAGCATTTTCTTCTTCAGTAACAGCAGATTTCTTCTTTTTAATATTTAAAACGCTTCCAGTCCTTCTAAATTTCGAAACAACGGATTTAACTGTTTTATGGTCTATAGTAAGATTTGGCCATTTCTCGTTAAATTTTCTTTTTACGTACGTGTAAGAAGTGTTTTCTCCTAAACCATAACATTGGACAATAAACACTTTTTGTTCTAATGTTAGCATTTTGTTGTTCTTCTATCGATGTCACAAACTTAATAATATGACATTGACAATAATATAATTTCATTTGCGAGGAAACCATAGCTACTCTTTCCAGTTTCTATCGTAATAATAAAGGCAATTATCGGTTTTTAACCATCCCTCTTATAATAAAAACTTAATAAATTAATTAAATCCATAAACTAATTTTGCTCACAAACAAGAATTCATTTGTGCAGAAAAAAATTATTTACGGAAAATCCTGTTTCACAAAGCGTACAATTTTTGCCCGACCCTGTACATTTAGGCCTTACGTCAAAATTTTGCATCGATGCATAACTTTTTAAACCCAACAACTTTTACTTATTACTTTTTATAGTATCTTCCCGCCTAAAGTTGCTTTATTCTTAATTTTTTTCATATTTTCCCAAATTGTGAACACCCGGTATATAAATCTTTCAAAATAACATGTTTTCGGGAGGTTTGAGCACAAGCAGGAGTTTTTATGAAGAATAAAATTTTTTGAAAAACTTCCAAATAAAAAGTTTTTTCTCTTTGGGAGTCAATCCGTGGACACACTGTATGCCCTAGGTACTTTACTTCTTTCTGGAAAAGGTGACATTTCTTTGGACTAAGCTTCAGCTGGGCGGATCTAAGCTTCTGAAAAACCTCTTCAACATTTTTCAAGTGGTCGTCAAATGTTTTTCCTAGAATTATAATGTCATCTAGATATACTAAGCAGGTTTTCCAAGTTAGTCCCCGTAATGTCAACTCCATCAGACGTTCAAAAGTAGCGGGGGCATTGCATAAACCAAATGGCATAACATTAAACTGCCACAGTCCGTTTCCAGTTAAAAAGCAGATTTTTCCTTGTCTTCTGGATGAAGTTCTACTTGCCAATAGCCACTTTTTAGATCTAATGTCGAAAACCATTTTGATCCGGTGAGTGTATCTAGGGTATCGTCTATCCTTGGTAGTGGAAAACTGTCTTTCTTCGTGACGTCATTCAGTCTTCTGAAGCCAACACAAAATCTGGTGGAACCATCTTTCTTCTTGACTAGGACTACAGGAGATGACCATGGGCTCTGGGATGGTTCTATAATGCCTTGATTTTGCATATCCTCAAGTAACTTTTCAACTTCTTCTTTCTTGGCTAAAGGAATTCTTCTGGGTGGTTGTTTTATCGGTGATGCGTCTCCAGTGTTTATTCGATGTTGAACTACACTGGTTTTACCCAAATCTTTTTCGGATAAAGAGAAAACATCTTGATTTCTTCTTAAAAGTTCTTCCAGCATAGATACTTGGACTGGGTCTAACAAGGATTTTGATGAAATCACCAGGTCTTGTAGAGCCTCAGGTAGTTTACGTGTGGAGACTCCTGCAGGTGTGGTACATGGATGGGTAACTATCATAGCAGCAGGTTGACAGGTACCGACTTTGTCACCCATTTTGACCTGTTGAGGGAAATCTTTCAGGTTCATCATTCTGACAAATACCATATTTTCTTTGATTTGCGCCAGAGTTCTTGCTGGTAGAATTCCTTTAGCGTATAAGGGACAATTTTCTAATGGTTCGACTAACACGATTTCACCTTCTTCTGAATCTTCAAACCTTGCTTGTATGATGCTTTCTGAGTTTGGCGGTAGAATAACATCTTCCGTGAGGACTACTTCTCGAATCGATGTTTCACTGCTTCGTGGTAGTCTCATTACAATCTCTTCTTTATTGGTTCGTAGTACCCGTTGTGGAAGGTCTAGTATAAACTTCTGATTTTCCATAATGTCAAGGCCAAGGATAACTTCGTCCAGGATGTCGGCAACAAACACGAAGTGGATAAACGTTGTTGTTCCTAGGGTTATTCTGGCTTCATGTATGCCTTTAACTGGTATAACTTCTCCATTAGCAGTTTCCAAAAGGTAATTCTTTACAGGGCGGAATATTTTACAGTGAGCTACGATGTTCGGCTTCACGATGGTATGTGTGGAACCAGTATCTAGGACCATTTCGCAGTCCCGACCGCACACATTTCCGGGTACTACCAAGCTGGAGCCATTATTCTGCAGCCGGGATACTCTAATTATTGTTGTTGATGGGGCTTGGTAACACCTAGCCAGCTTTCGCCCCTTGAAGCTGGCTACTGGGAGTTTTCCGGATTACTTGCAGGGGCATTCGATCTGGTACAATTTCTTTGAATGTGGCCCTCTTCACCACACTTCCAACACAGGATTCTATTTCTTCGACGGAAGGTCATGCTTTTGTTGTCTCCATCTACTTGTTTTTGACGTAGGATTTCTTGCAGCTGTTGTATTACTGTTATCAAATTATCATTTGGATTGCTGACTTCTGGTACATAGTTTGTTCTTCGAAGTCTTGCCTGAGTTCTGGATGTCTGCTTAGCCGTTTCAAACTGAAGTGCGTAGGCAAGAGCTTCTGAAATTTTCTTTAGTCTGGCCATTCTTAATGCTTGGTTCATATCCGGATCGCGCAGCCCTTCAATGAAACTGCCTACCGCCAATTCTTGCTTAATTTCTTCCGGGTACGATGGATACGTTAAATTAACTAGACGTACAATGTCCGCTTCGTACTCTTGAAGACTTTCATTGTACTTCTGTCTTCGTCCTTGTAACTGCGCCTTATAAACTTCTTGCAGATGGGTTTCGCCGTACCTCATCTCCAGGAACATTACAATTGATTGATAGTCGCCTTGTTTTTCTTCAGGAATATTTCTTAATACCTCCATGGCTTCACCTCGTAAAGCAAGCACTAGTGCGCGTGCCTTTTCTGGTAAACTCCAATTATTGCCGTTCGCAGCAGCTTCAAATTGTCTAAGGTACGTAACCCACGGTACCTTACCGTCAAAAGTTGGTGGTTCCATAAGAGTTCCTGAAGTACCACATCCTGAAACGACACCAGTACTGGCTATATTTTGAATTTGCCGGTGTAATTGTTGCACTTCATGTTGCATTTGACCTTGGACTTGATTAACTTTGTCTTCAACTAACTGCTGTATTTCTTGCATTTCATCTTTAGTATCTTCTTTGCAAAGTTTTATTTCAAGCAACATTTCCTTTCTCATCTCATCTTGGCATTGATGAAATTCTCCCTTAGGTGTTCTCGAATCTTAACTATCTTCTCTTTTATCTCTTGCTTCATTTGTTCTTGTCCTTTTTTTATGTCTTTTTGAATTTTCTCGATTTGTTGTCTCGTTTCTGCTTGACTGGTTTTGATTTCCCGCTTCATTTCTGTTTGATTTGTCTTCATTTCTTCTTGACTTTTCTTCATTTCTTCTAAATTGGTCTTCATTTCATTTTTAATGTCTTCTTTCATGGCTTCTTGGCTTGTCTGCATTTCTTTCTTTAGGTCTTCTTTCATGGCTTCTTGTTTTTCCATCATTTGTTTAATTAGTGCACTTAACTCCTCCATAACTGCTTGCTGTCTTTGTCTTGTCTCAACTGGCATTCACTTGGGCTTTCTTGGGTATCCTTATCCCGCTTCTGACACCAAATGTTCCGAATCACCTCGTATAAAAACACGTGTCTTCGTTTTTATACCTTTATTAACAATGGAACGTAACTATGGTTACAACAACGACAAAATCTACTCTTGTCAATGTCTCGAAGTTTACAACACAAAAGTCGAATTTATACTGACTGATCGGAGGTTTCCCGTCGCGTTTTTATAGTATGATGGAAGAGTAAAGAATGATCTAGAATATTCGAGAAATATCGTGAAAATTCCATAGTACATGATGGCATAAAAGTTATTAATGGATAATTCGGACGTTTTCGGAAACCTTCGAAAGTGATGAAAGAACTTGGAATAATTAAGGTAAATTATTTAACTAAATTAACAAACTAAATTAAATGATCCTAACTCTCTAAAATTCTATAACCTAAACACATTTTTGAAAGTCTGTAACATTATATATATATATATATATATATATATATATATATATATATATATATATATATATATATATATATATATATATATATATATATATATATATATATGTATATTTTTGATTTTTGTTTCTGCGATAATGGTGACAATTTAGGTTGTTACCTTAGTGCAGTACATTTCATGATTACAAATATCATAGGACAGTTTCAAATAAACTTTTTAAATTTACTATTATTAATACAAGAAAAATGTACAATGCACTAATGTACAAACTTAAATTTTCTCAATTTTCGCAGAAAATAAATAAACATTTTTTTGGAAATGAACAAGATTACATATTTAAAAGTGTTTTTTAATTCTAAACATCTTTCCTTAAAAAAAAATGCGATATTAGCAAAAATACAGGTAATTTACTTTTAAGCAAAAATTTAATTTTTGGTCAAACCTCGTAGATGACAAATACAATTTAATATCTGATGGTTGCTTTTTGGGTTTTGGACAATGCAGAACTTTTTATAAAAAATAACTTTGTTTCGTAAAATTAATAATAAAAAGTTTTCCATATAACGCCAACTTACGTAGACACACTGTATAATGATTGGTAAACAAACTAAATACTCCTAACATAACTATCATATATAGCGATTTGACCATACCGAGAAATGATTTGTTTTTGCGCGAAAACCATACATTAAACAAAAAAACTTGTTTTAAACTTAACGGAAATCCAGAATAGTATTTTCTTGTAAGAAAAAATCAGTGGCGTACAATTTTTTCTTAAAAATAATTGCAGTAAATCCCTCACGGACGACACTGACAAAATACATATTTCTTTTGTATGTTAAAAAATCTTATTTGATGAATAGACCAAAAAAGACGTCTCCCAAATTTTTCAAAAATATCTGCATTGGTAAAAAGGTTATTGTTAAAAAACTACTGTTTCCCTAAATTTTTAACACCCTGTAGTTTCCCAAGTAGGACATTTAGAATATATGTATGTTCCTATGAAGTCTTTTTTCTTATTTTTTGTTGGAAAATCTGTTCAAAATTACTTACCTATTAGGACCATAGAAACAACAGATCAAGATTAAAAAAACATATTAAATAATTTTTTTTTATTTGTAATACTAACTTTCTAAACTGTTAGTTTGCAAATGATGATATATATGATTTATAATAAAGTTAACCCCGTCGGCAAAACCACCGCGAACATGTTTTAACCCGTCTAAGATGCATAAAAAATAAAGTAATATTCATAAAATAAGCAAACAGTATTTAAATTCAGGATTTGAATACCAGAATATAGGTTTTTGAATATCAGTATTCGAATACTAGTACTCGAATACCAGTATTCGAATACCAGAATATTCAAAAACGATATTCAGAATAAAAAATAACGAATATTGACCAAAAAGTATTCCGTCGAATACTGAATACCCAAACACATAAATCTATTCATATAGCATTCGAATACCGCACAAATGTATTCTGAATAATATTTAGAATACCGAGTATTCGAATACTACCTAACTTTGAAACAGTCCCATGTTAGTTTTACCATTAAAACCAGTCCACATTAGGTACGTCTTTCTCACAAATAGGGGATATAATCCCGAGCCTTTTCCCATTAATAACGGCCTTATTTAAATAGTGCTTGTACCTATAGTTCAGAGTTATTGCAAATCATATTGACAGTACCATTAACCTAAAAAAAGAGGAAACAAATTTTAGTAGATTTTCTTTATTTTTTTCTATGGTAGGGTTTTGTTTTGCACAATTAAAGAAATACATTTAAAAAAACAAGGTTCTAAGTATTTTTACTTCTAAAAATTTTTTGCTTTTGTGCTCGGCAACCGTTCGGTTTACACGAACAGTTCCGAAGTTAAAATAAGGCACGACCTAAAACCAACATAAATAAAGCCAGGCACTATCCTTATTAAGGGAGTCCATATCCCACCATGCATCTGCGAAAGCTCAGATGTCAAAATAAGGCCGGTAATATTAGTGCCTGTCCTTATTTTACTGTGCAATATTTCTCTATTAAGGGAGTTCTTAATCCACCATGCATCTGCGCAAGCTCAGATGTCAAAATAAGGCCGGTATTATTAGTGCCTAACCTTATTTCACTACGCAATAATTCTCTAATGATCGCAGTTGTCCGAGGGATGTACGGTGCGACGGACTTTTCTGGGATCTGGAAAAACATAGCATATATTTTTTTAATAATACCTATTAATTCATGTTTAAAATTGCAGTTAAAAATAATAATAAAATAACACATTGGTCTACCGAAGCCAATTTTCCAACGTGCTTGACACCACATGTCGAGCCTGTCTTTACTTTTACCTCAGACATTACTACGGCATCGATGAAACAGCAATACTGCCGTTTGCTCCCAGCGACGTTGAGGCAGTAGTGGAAAATGACAACTGTCGCATATACTGGAACTATGCGTTCCCAACCACGCATCAAATTCAAGCGAATAAACCCGACATCGTTCTCCTTGGTAACACAAATCACCCCATGTATGTGATAGAGTTCTCCGCATCTGCGGAAACTAACATGGATATAAAAGAACGGGAGAGACGAGCCAAATATCAAGATCTTCTTGGCGAACTTCGGAGGCTCTATCCAGAGTATACCGTGCGATTGATTGTCCTGATAATTGGCGTTTTAGAAGGCATAAAGGATATCGTATTAAGGGACTTCAGGTACATTCAAGCATGTCAAAATACACCCGAACAACTGGTGATGAAGATGCAGAAATCTATTGTCCTTGGATCCCTTCGTCTGCTAAGGCAAATGAATTTGGCTAAAGATCACTGACTGAGCGGACGCGAGAGGTGGTCATCGATATGGATGGCCTACCGCACGACGCCCTATGGGGTCGGAGCCATGGGATACGTCGTGTCGGATCTTTTAGAAAATAATAATAATAACTTTATTCTTGTTAAACAACCATTCTAAAGGTTTTACAAACGTCAGAGTAAAATAGATGTTAATAACTAAAAGTAATTTAAAATATGTTTATGTATGTACATATAAAACCAGTCCACATTAGGTACGTCTTTCTTACAAATAGGGGATATAATCCCGAGCCTTTTTCCCATTAATAATGGCCTTATTTAAATAGTGCTTGTACCTATAGTTCAGAGTTATTGCAAATCATATTGATAGTACCATTAACCTAAAAAAGATAAAAAGGTAAAAAACAAATCACAAAAAGTTTTTAAAAAGTTTTATAAAACTCGTCAAAGGAGTAGCAAGCACTATTTAGCCTGTTTTATTTTCGCTCTAAAATGTTTAAAAAGCAAACACTTTATTTCCTCGGACAGGTGATAAAAAAATTTGGACCATAGTAGTTAAGTGCATTTCGACTTTTCGCTACTCTAGTAAAGGGTAATTGTAGGTTAACTCTCCCTCTCGTGTTATTAGAATAAATATTAAGGCGCTGTAAATATTCATTTAAATTTGATTTAACATGTAGAATTGCATACAGTATATATAAACATGGAAGAGTGACAATTTTTTTTGAAATCTAGTCCCAGTATAACTTTTAAAATTCGGCGTTGTAAACTAAAAGGACGACTGGTATGACAAGAATGTCCCTATGCAAGAACAGCATACGTGCAAGTACTTTCAAATAGTGCATAATAAGCCGTCTTTTTAACTGAATTTGCTACTACTACGACTTTCTTATTAAAAAGATCGTTCCAGTTAACCTTGAAACCTTGCAGCTACTTAATCTTTGTGCTAATTCCACGATAATTTAGGATCCATTAGAACCTCCAGAAACTTAACATTAATCGGATTATGCACATTTGAAAGATCACGTAAAGAAAACATCATTTGGCATGTTGAAACTTCTCGCTGCATATTCTGTTGAAGTATATTCGAATTACTGTTCACATTTAACAACGTTGTATCATCTGCATAGAGAGTTAAAAGTGAATTCACCATATATTTGTCAAGGTCGTTTATAAAAATTGGGAATAACAGAGGCCCCAACAATGATCCCTGAGCCACTCCTTAACTACATGTCAACTTGGTGGACGCTTTTCCATTTATAGTCACTATTTGTCCTCTATTTTTTAATAGGTTGAAATTAAGCCAATTGAGTTTTCACACACCCCATATTTCCTTAGTTCTGGTTAGTTCTGATCCAAGTAAAATGTTGTGCTGGACACAATCAAAAGCCTTTGTCAGATCCTGAAAGCTGGCACCTGCATACTGTTTATCCTGTTAGGCCTCTGTAATCGAAGAAACAATATTATTTATGGCATTAGCGGTGTTGCTATTTGGGACAAAGCCAAATTGAACGAGCGAAAAGAAAGAGTTATCTACAAAGTAATTGATTAGCTGTAGATATAAAACTTTTTCAAATATTTTACCTACTATGGAAGTAATCGATATTGGCCTATAATTGGATCATTACGATCACCCTTTTTAAAAATAGGTATTACCTTTGAAATTTTAAGACAATCTCGAAAATTGCCCTCTTTAATATTTGGTTAAAGGTATTATTAAAATATCTTTAACACTTTTAATAGTTTTTCATATTTGTTACAAAATTACGTACTTGTATATAAGAAATATAACCAAGAAAAAAACAAAAATTAGCAAAACCGAGCTTTCAATAAATGGGAATTTGGAACAAAATCCCAAAAATAACGCGGATATTTTTAATATTTTTTTAAAAACGCTTCCTTGAAGGTTGTTAATCAGATAGGAACAAAAACAAAAAGAAAAACCCTTGCAAATATTTGAAAAACAGTTTATTTTTATCTCCATTTGTGAGAAATGAACTAATATCCTTGGTAAAAGAAAAGATTAAAAACAAATATTCGCACGGTTTTGACGAGGTATCGGGTGCTCTTCTGAGGCGTGTGATTGACCCATTAGCTGGAATTTTAATACATATAATAAATTTTAGTTTTCAACAAGGTAAATTCCCGAAAATCCTAAAATTAAATAAAATTATTCCTATCCTAAAAAAGGGTGATACATTTAATGTAGAAAATTATAGGCCTGTGGCGTTGATATCTGTTTTTTCCAAATTATTTGAGTATGCTTTCTTAAAAAGACTCGAACCATTTCTCCACAAACATAAAATTTTGACATCTTGTCAGTTCGGTTTTCGTAAAAATAGCTCTACGATGACTGCCATACATCATCTCTACCGGGAATTGGTGAAACATTTAGAGGCGGGCGAGTGCCCTGCGGGGATTTTTGCGATCTCAGCAGGGCCTTTGATTGCGTCGACCTTGATTTGCTTTTGTGTAAAATGGAGTCCTATGGTGTTAGGGGTCCAGCACTAAAATGGTTAAGCACTTTTCTAAAAGATAGAAGGCAATTTGTATCGGTTCCCGGGGGGACATTCTGATGTTGTGGACATTAATAGGGGGTTCCTCAGGGCTCTGTCTTGGGGCCTGTCCTATTTATATGTTATATAAATGATGTTTCGTCGGCGGTGAGCGAGGGCTGGTCAATGTCTTTGTACGCTGACGATTCAACGTTCGTGGCATCGGCGCCAACCAGCGGTGCCCTGGAGGAATCCTGTAGTACAGGTATGTGCAGATTGTATGAATGGTTTTGCCAAAATACTTTACATTTAAATGATTCTAAGACAACATACCTTAGATTTTATGTTCCCCAAAGTAAACAAAATTTGGACCTAAATATTAAAATAAATAATAATGCTATTAAGAGATCAGAATCTACCAGGTTTTTGGGGTTAACCATGGATCAGAATCTTAACTGGAAAGAACACTGTACTTTACTATGCTCTAAATTAAACCAATTTTGTTATTTAATCAGAAATTTAAAAACAGTTGTATCCAATAAGGAAATTCTTTCAGTGTATAATGCATATATTGCATCACGAATCTGTTATGGGATAGTGTTCTGGGGCTCTTCCCCGGCCGCTCTGTCAGTTTTTATTGTGCAAAAACGCATTTTACGATGCATCCTGGGAATAACCCAGAGAACCACTTGTAGATCACAGTTTAAGAGACTGGGCATTCTTACTCTTCCGGGAATTTTGATTTACGAACTTTCAAAATATATTTTTCAAAATAAGTCAGGAATACTTAGAGGCAATGATGTGCATGAACACTTCACTCGCTCTGGTGACAGTCTGCGGATTCCATTTGCCAAGTTAAATATAACAAAAAAGTCGCCAGATTATCTAGGAATTAGGGTGTTTAATAAACTACCCCCGTATATCAAAAAGAGTAAAAATCTATATGTGTTTAAAAAACTAGTCAAACCTTACCTAATAGGTTTAGAATGTTATAGTTTAGATGAGTATTTTTCAGCGTAAGAACTTTAGGGAAATTTTAGATAAATTATTGTTATATTTTAATCTGTATGTTTTTAAATTCGCCTTTGTAACGTAAGTTTTAATTTATATTTTAACAAGTGTTTTGCTATAATATGTTTGTATTTAAAAAAAAACATGTATTTATTCATTGACGAAATCCATACATTTGTTATACCTGAATGTCATTGGAATAATAAAGTATTATTATTATTATTATTATTAAAATAGGACCAATATTGTATTGGTGCGGGAGGTAGCAACGTCAGAAAAACAAGAATTTTAGGTTGGCTGATTTTTTGATATGTTGTTTTTTCTCCTTTTCGAGTAGGTCCTTGGCTGTCTGGCTGGCGGTAGCGGTTACGTTGGCTTCGACATTTGAAGCTGTGACTTTGACATTTAGAATTGTCACTGACATGTCAAAAAATGCAGCGCTTGTTCAAGTTTCATCAAAATATACCAAACGGTTCAGAAGTTAGAATAGGGATGACTGTATAATTAGCAATGATGAAAGTATTGGGCAATAAGAAAAATATTTGTGCTATCTAAAGACAAGAAATTAAAAATTAGGTTTCCTAAAATGTTTTCAAATACTTTGATTCTCACCTGTAGAGGTAGGTGTGCGAACTAATAAACGCAACCGCTACCGCCAGCCAGACAGCCCAGAGTCTACCCGGAAGAGGAAAAAGAACAACATATCAAAAAGCCAGCCTTTATAAAATTATTTCTCGAAAACGTTGCTTCCTCCTATACTACATGGGGACATAGTGTAACTTTATAAAACACTTACTTTTGAATCACTTGAAAAACTATTTAAAAGCAATAAATTGCAAAAATAATAATATTATTTGTTGGTTGCAGATATGTTTTAATTGATATTAATAAAAATAGTGACTACAAATTGAACTCATATATTATGAAGAGCTCCAAATGAAAAGTTTTTAATTAGAATATATTACATTTCCACATTAATATATTATTTTAATTTAAAAACTTTTTACCTATAAATAATAAAAAACGGATTAAAAATTGTAAGGTATTTATAAAATTATGTTTCATCAAAATCTGCGTTTTGATTTGGAGCTCCTCATATATTATCTGTTTTTTTACCAAGGACATAGTGACTTTGCTCTTGGATAAATAAAAGCTGATTGACCCAAAAAGCACATTTTCTTCAGTTGTATTAGTTAATTGTACAGTTTAATGTAATTTTGACAAAAAGAAAAAAGATTTGTCCAAATTTACTATTATGTTCATTTCCGAAACACAACATAATACGGCATTAGATAAGGTAACGTGAACCTGCGAACGCACATTTGAGATTTTTATTCTACGTATAAAATGACATTAACAAATAAACAAAGGTATTTTTAAACTGACATCAAAAGCAATCTTTCTGCAGAACCTATTGTTATTTGCAGTTAACAGAGCCCAGATGATAAATAAGTTGAACAAAGTCTTTATTTTTCCAGAAAGTAAAGTCTAATAATTACTTTAATTCTGCTAAAAAAGTGACTATTTGGCTTTTTTGTTCTGATGCACCTTTTGATATTACAAATTTAAGTTTAAAGCAAATTATAGAAATGGGATTATTATCTGGGTTAATATGTAATATGTGATCTGTAATCTCCAATAATATAAAACATGGCATGCACTTTCGGTTCAAGGTCTATTTTCATTTATATTGCGTCCTTCCTCATGTATCTTGGAAGAAAACCCCTAAATAAAAAGTGAAGAGCAAGGAAAAAGGGCTTCACTCTAAAATTTTCGCTTCTTTACTTTGCGTTCCTCCTCTTGTATAACTAACCAAAACTAACTGGAACAACTAAGTTTTACTTTCTTTTCACTTTTATTTTGCGCCCCTTCCGATCTGGCGCAGAACCGGACGCTTCACGCTTGATTCGGCACTTATATGGCATGCACCAAAATTCCTTTTATTATTTAAACTAATTTTTAATAATTGTAAAATATATTTCACGTAGATAATGATGACGTCGGTGGCTTCTTTACTAAACGCGCGGATCCTACCAACTTTTTTACAATTTTTACTTAAATAATATCCTCCTTATGGTTTTTAACCACATTCTTTTACACCTTGTATAACTTACCTTCCACAATTTGGATTAATTAAGTAACATAAATGTTGCAAGTTTTAAAATTATAAAAACACTGGCTACCAAAATATTGTTTACTTTGGCATTTGACATTTTGACTTTAATACATTGGGCCGTGTATACCGGAGCAGCTAAATAACATAACACAAAGGCAATGTAAGGAAAAGAGACAGTCTAACATGAATATCGACATGTAAACATTTCGTATTGAATGATTTCAGTACATCCTTTGTTGTTGCTTTACTGGGCGATATACCTTTAGCTATAGCTTATACAGTAGATATGAGTGTATGTGTAAATATGCTTACTTTAAACCACAACTCGACAATCGGTTAAAAACGTAAAAACTTTTCGGATCCAATTATTTTTTAAACTTTCTATAATTTTTTCACATATATGTTTTTATTTTTTTTTATTTGGATTTTTAGTTTTATTACATATTTTTAATATTTAGGTTACTTTACATGTTAAACTTTTTTATTTAACTAAACCTTAGGTATATAATTTAACAAACCTGCGACAGAAAAAGCTGCAAAGATTTGTTAGGCTCTAGAAATAATTTTAATAGTAGAATCTGCCCTTATTTTTTTAACAAGATTCTGTAACACCCTGTATACGCCAAAATGTGACTCGGCACTATGTCTCAAAAAGATTTTTGTCATTTTATTTTAGGAAAGTTTTTTCCAATTTTTTAATATTTTTGGATTTAGGGAAAAAAAAATTTCTAGTAAAATAGATAATATTGTTTCTTAGTGGCTTACTTAGCTTTTACGTAATTACAAATAAATTATTTAACTAGATTTACCATTATTTTTATTTTAATTTCCGAAATACAAATAAATTAAAACAGCATAAAATGGCAACGTCAAGCTGCAAACGTAAATTTTAGATTTTCATTCTATAAAATGACATCAACATAATAAACAAAGGTGTATTTAAACGCCAATCAAAAGCAAACTTCCTGCAAAACTTATTGTTGTTTGCAGTTAACATGGCCCAAATGATAAATGCTGTCCTGATTAGCCGTTTTTAGGCAGCTAAATTGGAAATAAATTGTATTTAATAAAAATAAAATATTGTCTCTTTTAAATGATGGTTACTATACAAAAATAAACTATGACCATACCGAATGTCTTAAAAGACAAATTTATAATATGGTAAAAAAACATAAATATTACTTTACAAATACATTTTTTAGAAAAATTAACAAACATTGATTCTAATCCAAATAATACCCTGGTAAGTTTTGATGTTGTTAGTTTATTTATAAATGTCCAGTGAATAAACCATTTAATATTATTAGAAATAAATTAGAAAATTATGTCTTGGAGAAAAAACCAACTTAAACATAAGCACCATTCTTGAGTTATTAACTTTTTGTGTTAAACAACATATTTTTAATATAACTCTGATTTCTATAAACAAACTTCTGACATGGCTATGGGTTTCCCTAAGTAACATTTTTGGAAAATTTTAAATCAAATTTTGGAGAAATTTATCATTTAAAACATTTAGTTTGGTGGAGATATATAGATGACATTTTTTCTATTTATCCACATAATGAACACTATTTCAATAATTTTTTAACACACATTAATACACAAGAAACAGTTATTAAATTTATTACAAAAAGAAAACAACTCACAACGACCTTTCCTTAACATTCTAATAAAAAGGATTTAAACAATTTGGAAACAAAACTTTAGCTACACATACCTATACAAAAATATATTTAAATTTTAACTTAAGTCACCCGAAAATGGTTAGAAAGGGAGTTTTAAAAATTCTATTTGATAAAATTAAAATATTTACTTTGTTCTAATCAATACACAAATATAAAAAAAGGAAATTAAAAGCTATTTTAGTTCAAAATAATTATCCTCTTGATTTTATAAACAACTGTTTTCTTGAATTTGAAAATCTAAACCTAAGACCTATTAAACATTTGTTTTTT
This sequence comes from Listronotus bonariensis, assembly GCA_014170235.1. Lineage (NCBI taxonomy): Eukaryota > Metazoa > Arthropoda > Insecta > Coleoptera > Curculionidae > Listronotus > Listronotus bonariensis. The sequence goes on along the minus strand of JACEGR010000458.1, from coordinate 160,927 downwards.
TTTCACTCATATTTCCGGCCTATTAATAAAATTCAACGAATAGGAAATAAATTTATTATTTGCACAATCTTTAAAACACAAAACACTACAAGATCTCAATTAACAAAACTACACAACATAAATGAAAGTACAAAATATTGTTACTTATAAAATACCATGTGAGTGTAATAAATTTTATACTGGTTAAGCAAATAGGTATTGGGATATCAGCGCACTTGTTCTAAAAAACGCAAAATTAAAGAAAGTGTTTACATATTATTACATAAAAAAAATAGGATAAATGTGTAGCTTCAATATCTGTTAATTTAAATTACACATGGCTGACTTTGCTTAATGCTGAAGTGTCTTTAGGACAACTCAAAATCAACCGTTGCTTTTTGTATTATAAAATAATAAAGATACCAGTAACCAGTTATGTATGTCACTATGGCACTATCACACAACAAAAAAATTACATTTAATGTAAAACACTTTTTCCGAATATCCTAAAACTAAGGCTAGAATTTTAAAATTTTAAACCTGAATAAAAATTAACTATTAATTATTTTATTTTTATTCAATTTTAACTTGACAACAGGTAGCAACCGAAACGTCGAGTTTTTAGTTTTTAGTTATTTATTTTTTTATTTTAATTAATTTTTTTTTTTTTTAATCTAACTTGGCGTGTACCCAAAAAAATTACATCTATTTAAAAAATGCGCTTAAATATCAGTATTGTTATTTTTTACTGAGTAAATATTTCATTGGTGTACCCTTTCCACTATTAAATCCTTTGCTAAAAATTTGGGTGATACCAAAGACAATGATAGAAACTATAATTGTCTTTGGTGATACTGAGATTTTTAAAGTTTTCTATACTCAGCAGGTGCTTAAAACTTAACAAGGTTGATATTTCTTCTATTTAGCTTCCTCACTAAAAATTACGTAGTGTCTCACTTATGCACCCCTATACGGACCAACTTAAAAAACCCAGAATTTTCCATTTCGTTCGTTCTTTTATCTCTAGAGTTTTAGTCTGAGCCCTTACTTAGAACACACGTTACTATCAAGTATTTTTTTAAGTATATATATATTTAAAGCAAAAACAAAAATATTTTATTGCATTTGAGGGTCCTATATACAGGATGCACGAAAAATATCTAGGTTTTTTGGACAAGGTTGAAAGCCCAAATACTAACGTACCGTGGGTGTTAAAAGCGATGTAAGAGGAAGTTTGTTGACACGGGACTTAAATACTTAAAAATTGGGGGATGGGGGGAGACAGCAGGTTCCACATTCTAGAAACTCTAGGAATAAAAGGACAAACAATGTAGAAAGTTTAAGACCAGTCCAGTTGGACTGTATAGAGATGCATACGTGCGGCACCACGGGGTACTCTCGGGGACCGCAATTGAAGGAATTATACTGTACGACGATGGTCGAGAGAATGAAGCCTTTCTGTAAGTAATGGTCATTAATAAGGCGAACAGCTATTCTTTGAATGGAATCAAGAATGCTGAGGGTTGTGGGGGACGCCATGGCGCAGATATGAAAACAATATTTCAAAGGGGGTCGCATTTGGGACACAAACAAAATGTATTAATTAGAGGAAGAAAATACTTTTTAAAGCTGCCGTGGCTATATATACAATGTGTTTGTGCAAGTTAAGGCTATTCTCAAATGTTACGCCCACAAGATTAAAAATATTTTTGTTTTGCTAATCTTAACCACCAAAAACTACATTTTAAACTTCGTTTGGCGCTTATAAGTTTTGGTAATGGTACGTTACTTGGGCGTTGTATTAAATAACTTAAAATTTCCGAGAAATCATATGCGCAAACTCGGATGTCAAAATAAGGTCAGTATTATTAGTGCCTGGCCTTATGTCAATATGCAATATTTCTCTAATACCACATCAATAATTGCGACCGCAGCAACTCATTGTTTATGTCATAAATGATCACGTGACCATATCCTACGAAGACTAAATCGATGTACAGTGTACAGTTCGCAACTACACAGTGTTTTTATGTAATTTACATTACACTAATAGTACTGGCCTTATTTTGACATCCAAGTTTGCCCAGATGCATGGTGGAATAGGGACTCTTTTAATAAGGATAGTGCCCGGCTTTATTTATGCCGGTTTTAATTCGTGACTTATTTTGGCCTCAGCAGTGTCTTATTTTAATTTTGGAACTATTCGTGTAACCAAACAAGTGTCGACCACAGTCGTAAAATTTTGGGGTAGAAAATACTTATAACTTCGCTTCTGAAATGTATTTCTGTAATTCCGTAAAAAACCCGAAAGAAATACGACCATACTACCAATCGCTTACCGCATTAAATAATAAATAGTGACTTAAACAAAAATGCCTTTTTCTTTATTACTATTATTAATAGTAATATCAGTATCAGCGTAGAATCCAGGGGTGGCCTGGTGGGAACACCCCCGGAGCAAAAAAACCCTCCGAAAAATTGTATGTAAGTAAGCGGACACACTTTTTTTGTTCTTTAACTTTTTGGGGGTAGTAATTAATTTTTGATAACTTCCGAATCCCCTCCGGGAATATTAAACTCCCCAAAAAAAAAAAATCTAATTTTATCATTGATCAATATGATGTGCCATAATTCTAAAATATGGGTACAAGCACTATTTAAATAGGGTATAAAATAATATTCGGTCCTTTTAAGGCAACTTGCAATAACTCCCTAACAACAGCGTTGACAAGCTGTTTCTCTCCGACTTGCTAGTAAGTATATTTTTAATAAATTGTTAAACTTAAAACCATTTTTTGTTAATAAATAGATAGTCAAAACAATTTATATTTTTTCATAAACCCTAAACAAATCCATTAAAAGATTGTTAGTTTTTGAAAATATCTGACGGTTGGCTTGTTTTTATAACTAAAAAACGGATACGGAATTACTAAGAGCGTATAACGTCCATGATAAATATCCAATTTTTAATTGAATTTATCTCAGATTTCAAGTGGTTAATCGACTTTAAATTTTAAGGGTAATTGTATTCTAATGTATTTAATACGTGGACAAAAATATAGAATTTTCTGACGGATTTCCTATACCACGACAACTACCTTAAAAATTTACATTTTTGTCTTCACCATTAGAGTTAACACCTTCAATCACCTATTACATAATTTAAGAAAATATGATATACACGTTTAAAATTTAAAATGGCTGCCATAGTTGTAAGCAATTTGTTTTGGTTGGTTTTGGTATATGTTATACAATTTAATAAAAAATTGTTTTTTCTTAAGATAAAGGGTTAAAAAATTGCCCTATGATTGGGTTTTCCATAAATTCCATAGCCAATGTCGGGACACCTTAATCTCTGATATGTTTAGGATGAGCAGGGAGAAGAGGTTAACTATATCTTTTTGTATTTTAATGTATTTAAAATTCAGCAGTATAGTAAAGTTGTTCTGATATTGCAAAATTGTTTCGACAGATTCTGCCAACAGTAGATTCCTTTCGTTGGTCCGCTGACTTGCCATTAATGAAAAATTCTCTCTGAATTTATATTACTTATGTAAAGAAATTGAAAGTAAGTATTTACATACTTACTTACATTTTGACGAAGGGGATCATACAGAATTAAATATTTTAATATTGCAAATTAGGACTTTTCCCTATAAAATCGGGACGTCGGCGTCAGTACCGATATGTAGGGACGGGTGGCAACCATACCTATTATGCACAGGGAGATTCAAAATTACAAAAAGTTATTTTGGGAAAAAAACAACATCGGCTATAAATAGTTTTTTTTTTAACTACCTACTTAATTAAATAGCATGAATAAGTAAAAGAAATTTTAACGTTTTGCTAAATAATTGTTACTTTGTGCATTACTATTTATTAAACAATCGTTACAATTTACAGCTTTACATTATATTTATATGTTCACGTTCACAAATGGTCAGTACGGCGCTATGCTAATTTCTTAAACTACATTTAATTTACAATGCTAACGAACGAACGGAACCGAGCGGGAAGCCAACCAGGAAACCAACTGATTTGAATCGAATGCCTTTTTCATGCGGTCAACATTACCCGCATGTGCGCCGTAAAACCCTCTGCGGTTTTCCACCCATGCGGTGTTGCACATGGGACACAACAATAAAAAGTAAAATGCATTACTTATAAAGAAAACCCTATTTATTTTAGTTTACACTTAGTTTTTTTCAATTCTCATAAGCGATAAAAAAAAATCTATAAGAGTTTTTTTGTATTTTTTAATTTTTAATTTTAAATTCGAGGGGCACCATTATGATCACAGAAACGGTGAGAGCTACCGGGTTGGTTAAATTGGGGAAAAGTTGCGCAATTTATGCTTGACAATATTTTGTTTAAAAATTTAAATCTTTGCAGCTGTTTCGAAATTTCCCGAAAAAAAAGATTTTTTCCAGTTTATTTGAAGAGATATTTTAAAACAAATAAGACACTATTATTGCCACTTTTTTGTTCTATAAAATGATGTCATTAAATTTAGGATCTGACGTTTCGTCTTGAGCCACTATCATCAACTTTTTTTTATAAAATAGGCAGAATATTTGGTTTAAAACTAAATAAACTCGTAATTTAATTCTATATTGAACGACATATTATAACACTTTATATTGATGCGACGTTTCAAATCAAAAACCATCATTCACTTTTTTGGCATTAAAAATTACGATTTTATTTTAAATGATCCTGGAAATTTTCATTTGAAGGTTAAGTATGCATCCTTTTTATTACTACTCATATTCATTTTTTTTTTTAAATTTATTTATTTATAATTTAACTAACAAGCTACGCAAGGTAATGTAATTTACATACATTTCCTTATACTTACGTATTAAAATAAAGCATTTAATTTAAACAAAATATTATTTGGCTTTTTTTCAAAATAGAGATATTTAATGAATATTTTAAGAAAATTGTATAAAAGAAAAAACTTTTATACAATGTGTCTAATAAAGTTGGAACCACATGAAAAACTTCTTTATTATTTATTTTACGAAAAAAGTTATTCTTTATAAAAGTTCTGATGATCCAAAACCTAAAAAACAACTATCAGATATTAAATTGTATCAGTCATCTACGAGGTCTGGCCAAAAATGTAATTTTTACTTAAGAGTAAAGTACCTGTATTTTGCTAATATCGACAATTTTTATAAAGAAAAGAATATGCAATTTTGATTATTTACAAAAACATTTTTTTATTATTATTTTTTTAAATTTAAATTTGGAAAAAATTTAGGTTCGTACATTAGTGAAACATATTTGTTAATTTTAGGTTTTATAGGACAATTTAAAATAAACTTTTTAAATTTACCAAAATAAGAAGAATGTACAATGGACGAATTTAAATTTTCTCGATTATGGCAAAAAAAAAGTAAATAAACAAAATTGTATATTTAGAATTGATTTTTAATTCTCAACGTCTTTTCTTTATAACAATTTCCCATATTAGCAAAAATACAGGTAGTTTACTCTTAAGCAAATATTTCATTTTTAGCCAGACTTCGGAAATGACCAATACAATTTAATTTCTGATGGTTGCCTTTTAGTTTTTGGATCATGCAGAATTTTTTTATAAAAATAACTTTTTTCGTAAAATGAATAATTAAAAAGTTTTTCATATGGTTCCAACTTCATTAGACACACTGTATAATATAAAGAACTATTTTGCTCTTGCAATAATATAATCAAAGCTAAGATTACTTTAAAAGAAATGAATTATTAATAAATATAAATTTAAACAAAATAATATGTGGCTGTTCTCCAGAATAGGGATATTAAATATTTTAGGAAAATTATACTTTTATACATACTGGGTGATGCATCGCCGGGCGAGACATAGGAAATCCCATGTAATTTTTAATGGGGTCAATACTCCCCTAATTATTTTAGAGAAAAATTCTATTAAAGTTTATTGAAGAGCATGCAAATCTACGTCCATGGTAAAAACTTTAGATTTTTCGGTTAACCCGTTTTCTAGTTAGATTCTAATATAATTTTTAAAATTGTTACATTATTATCGCCTCATATTTATGAACAACAATAAAAATACCAGTTATCGTGACTTAACGTTGTCATTTTGAAATTTAGTGCTTTATTATTTTCAAAAATCGTAGGTTGAGAAGATTAACCATGAGTTATACTACTGAAGAAAAAGTATTGATGATTAAATGGTATTATCAAGGAAATAGTCACCAAAAGGTGTCAGACATATTCGCTGCTCAGTATCTAAATAGACCGATACCCGTAAAATCAACAGTCGATAGGACTATCAAAAAATTTGAGACCAAAGGCACAGTGATAAATAACTGCAAATGTGAAGCTAGGAAGTATCAAAGAGAAGAAAATGTAAGAGATGATAGAGACTTGGAAATTTTATTGCACGTGGAAGAAAATGAAGGGAAGGTGATTACAAGGAAACTTCAGGATATCATAGGAAAAGATCAATCAACAGTGCTCCGAATTTTGAAAAGGCATAAATACATTTCATACAAATATGAAAGACATCAAGAGCTAAGGGATGGGGATGAAATACGATGGCAGGAATTTTGTTTTGACATGATGGAAAGGGCAAACATGGGCAGGGAATTTTTAGGAAATATTTGTTTTACTGATGAGTGCACATTTACGTTAAACAATGAAACCAATCATCAAAATTACCGATACCGGAGCAAAGAAAACCAACACAGATTTGTCGAAACGAGGAACATATTATTGGACCATTTTTCTCAATCAAAATGTTGAATACAGAATTTTATTTGGAACTACTCGAAGAACTAATTTTACCCGCTTTTAATGATGTATCCAGGGAAAAATCAGGAAATTTGGTACCAAATGGATGGCTGCCCAGCACATAATACCCTGGCTGGCGGGAATATTTACACAATGCTTTTAATGGAAATGTTATTGGCCTACATCACACCATAAATTGGCTAGCCAGGTCTCCTGATATTTTGCCAAATAACTTCTTCCTCTGGGGCCATTTAAAAAGCATGATATACAAGGATAAAAATTACTCTAATCTAGATGAGTTAAAAAATGCTATTTCTGTAGAATGCAATAAAATTTCAATTTACCAGTTAGCCAATGTAAGAAGACAATTTTATAAACGTCTGGGTTATTGTCTAGCATGCTATTGAAGCATGTTAATATTATAAATGTCATAAGTTCTTGAAATTTGTTACTCTAGTTTAGTTTAAATTAACTTAAATCGGTTGTATAAATACAACTTTAAACTTTTCACTGTACGATTTTTTAATAATAATAAAGCACTGAATTTCAAAATGACAACGTTATGTCACGCTAACTGGTATTTTTATTGTTGTTCATAAATATGAGGCGATAATAATGTAACCACTTTTAAAAATATATTAGCATTTAACTAGCAAACGGGTTAACCGAAAAATCTAAAGTTTTTACCATGTACGTAGATTTGCATGCTCTTCAATAAACTTTTATAGAATTTTTCTCTAAAGTATGTATAAAAGTATAATTTTTCTAAAATATTTATTAAATATCCCTATTCTGGAGAGAAGCCTAATATTATTTTGTTTAAATTTATATTCCAGGAAAACAAATAAAGTGTAAAAAAATAAAGCACTGAATTTAATCAAACTTGTAATTCAACTTTATCGTAGCCTGTCATAAAAAAATGGTTCATACTTACCTGCAACCGGAAAATTCTTCGAACGTTTAGGATAGAATCGTAATTTTTAATGACAAAATAGTGAATGATAGTTTTTCCGCTTAAAACGTCGCATAAAGCTAAAGTGTGATATGTCGTTGGATTTAGAATTATAATATAATTTTATTAAGTGCAAAACCAAATATTTTGTCTATTTAAAAAAGTTGATGATGGTGGCTCAAAGACGAAAAGTCGGATCTTAAATTTAATGACATCATTTTTGAGAAGATAAAAATTTGCAATCATAACGTGTTGTTTAATTTAAAATATATCTTTAAATAAACTGAGAAAAAAATAAAAACCGGTACGCAAAATTTCGTTTTTTTTCGGATAATTCCGGAATGGCTGCAGATATTAAAAATTTTGAAACAGAATATTGTTAAGCATACAATTGCGCAACTTTGCCCCAATATAACCAACCCGGCATCTCTTACCGTTAACGAGATCCTAATGGTGCCCCTCCAATTTGAAACATCCTGTATTTACAATGCCCGTTGAGACGCAACTTAAACCAATAATTTCAATCTAGTGAAAGGCACATAAGGGCTTTATTACTTTAAATAAATGTACCAAATTATAAACAAATTTGTTTAAGGATATTTAAAACATTTATAAAATATCGACCATTTAGGTAGGGTTCCAAGCACCGCAGCATGCTGCAAACTACTGACACTAGCGCTAGAGCCATTCATTTCGCGTTCGCATTGGGGAGTAACGAGTAGCATTGCTGGTAATGTGAATGGGTCTGGCGCTTGCGTTGGCGGTTAGTATAGCCTGCCGCGATGCTCGGAACCGTATTTTAACGCTCTTTTATCACAGAAATTTAGCTTTATTATATTTTTGGCTACAGTGAGGATATTAAACGAGTTCTTCCCACTTTATCTTTTAAATGGGACAAGATATTGAGATCGGGTAAAATTTGTGTAAAAGAGTGTCACTTAAATTATTTTTACATAACAATAATTTCGGTACTGTGACCTAGTGCCAAGGGGACACTAGCAACTTTTTTTCAAATTGTAAGAGGGATCACGTAGCACTTTGTTTTAAAGCCTTTTTCAATTCTCTACTCATCACCGTTTTATTTTTAAAAATCGGTCCAGTCGTTCTAGAGGTACAAGCGTTAGCTAGCTCTAATTTGTACATACATGGCGGTTTTAAAAAGTTCTCTCCCCGTTAGGCCCGCCGCAAATTGAACCCAAAACGCCCATTTCACGCACAGAACATGCGTAGCCCACGCTCAACCCATCCTTTCCACGTCCACGTTTTTGATCAGTTTACCGCATATTGGACGCAATTGGGGTACAACCATATTTCAGATTTTTAAAACAAACCCAGGCTGCAAAAGACCCACGAAATCTGTGCGGGGAACACAAACCTATCCACGCGTGGCTGGCAGCAGAATGGGCTAGCTCTGGGCTGGGTCCAATATGCGCCACTTCATTTAAAAGCATGTTTTACAAAGTTATCCCCGCGTGAGCTGCGCGTGGGCTGGGTTCAATTTGCGGCGGGCCTTAACTTTTGAATGGGTCAAGATATCGAGATCGGGTAAAATTTGTGTAAAATGGTGTCCCTTAATCTACTTTTTGGCATTAAAATACTGTTTGTACAGTATTTTCCAAATTTCAACCGGTTCTAAGTCGGGAACAGCTGGGCCGGATTTCAAAAACAAAGTAGCTTTAGTTAAAGAATTAAGAAGCCTTAAAAAGCCTTTATAACGAGGTACTACACGACCCCCATTCCATAAAAAAGTAGCTAGTGCTCCCTTGGTACTAGGCCACGTGACTGAACAAATGACTGACAAATTTTACCCGATCTTGATATCTTGTCAAATTCAAAAGATAAAAAGGGGGAACTATGTATTTTAATATCATCACTGTATATTAAGCTCTATGACTTGTGATTTTTAGATCCCTCCATGCCCCCGCGACGGCCACCCTTCTCTTCCCAGGGAAACCTCATTCAGCGCGGTGCCTCACCCCTCTTCATCAGAGATCATCAGTATCATGACGTCATCAGAAACTACCACCATGTGCCACGTGACCTGTATTACCCTTACGACTACGACTCGTGCTCATGTAGTTCTGGAAGTGATACAAACAGGTACAGTAAACAGATGTTTCAAAATTGATCTATGTTACCATAGAGGATAATAAAACTACAAAAAAAATAAATAGCTGTTATGGACAATTCCATTTTTATTTTTGGATTTTGGAAAATTATTTGGCAACACTGGTATGGGCCCAGCAAACACTATTTGCCGGCAATATACATTTTCATATTGGCATTGATGGTAAAGCATTGGCAATTGGCGGCAATATTATGCCAACATTTAATACGCATTAAAAAGTCAACCCTAAATAAACACTTAATTGCCAATAAATTTTACATGCAGGCGAATTGCCGGAAAGCATACAACAATGGTGGCATACCAATCCTGATTAAATAAAGCATGCCTTTTTGTTGCAGGCACATAAATATTGGATTTTTGAAAGCAAACCTTCAATGCATATTCTTACGTTTTAAACCATATTATTAACATTGGTATTTAACTAACATTAGAGCAATTTTTTGATCTGTTTTATTTATAATGGCAGCTAAACAACATTATTTTATGTTTTTTACATAATTTAAAGGAAATGGCCTTTTCATAACATTTTTTTGTTACAAATCATGCAAATAAAAATTAGGTCCAACAAAATGTTAAATATGTATTTTTGAGCGAATAAAAATAAAATGATGGTAAAATTAGCTAGGTTAATTTCGACCGAAGGTGACAAATTCAAATTTCCCGCTTAGTCGAAATACAAGATTTGACAAGTTTGACTGATGAAGAAAAATTGCTTTTGTTTAACCGCTTTGTGCAATTGTTTTCTACGTGGTCTTCTGGCTTTTTAGTTTCTTTTTTAAAGAAAAGAGTTTTTTAATAGACATAATTAAGTGTATTCATTACCTAATAAGTGTGTGTTGTGTGATTAATTGGTGATGGCTAGTCGAGAAGGCGAGTTATTTAAGTAGACTGTTAGGAGCTGTAAACATTTTGTTTAAATCCTTTTAAGTTTATACGTAGGGTGTTCGAAAAGTTTTGAGATATACGTACATTTATTTGATTTTTTCAAAATAATTTCCACCACATTGAATACACTTTTCCATTCTAACAAACCAGTTACTGAAAATAACTTTCCACTTTTCATTTGAAATTTCAGCGCGCATATTTTATCCCAGGCCTCCAGTAGCGCTCAAAGTCACACGCCGCCAAGTCGGGACTATAAGGTGGATGTTCCAAAAGTCTCAAGCCTGCATCTGTCAAAAATTGACTGGTAAGTGCAGCTCGATGAGGTGTGGCATTGTCATGATGAAGGTACCAGCTAGAGAGTTGCGAGTTTGGGCGAATCACTCTTAACTTTTCTATAAGTTTTGAAAGGCATACTGTAGTGTACCAGAGAGCATTTACGGTCTTCTGTATTTCTTATGGGAAAACTACCCTTATTGCCACCGGACGCACATAGCATATCTACTTATCATTATTTTTTTACAGATCTTGATTTGCGAACTTCGGTCTGAGTTTCTTCACCTTCGAGAACCCATATCTTATTGTGTTGTTTAGTTGGGACGTCGTAATCATAAAGATAAGTTTCATCTCCCGTGACAATCGACACTATGTCTTTAGATTTGCCCTCCTGGAATTTGGACATCATTTTTTACACCAATTAACTCTTTGTGTCTGCTGCTCGGGAGTTAACTTGTGTGGAACCACAAAGAGTACAAATTTTTCTAAAAACCCAAGTGCTCATGTATGATCCTGTGTAATGTTGCTAAACTAATGTTCAATGTCTCTTCTAACTGTCGATAGGTTATTCGTCGGTTTGTTTCTATAGCTTTTTGGACGGCAGATATGTTTTCTGGGGTAACTACTTCACACGGTGGACCCGAGAGAGAGGCGTCTTCAAGCGAAAACGAGCCCCGCTGAAATTGTTTGTACCATCTATCACGAGAGGGATAGTCATTACCAAGTATAGGGTTCATTTCTTCTAAACACTGTTCTTGAGATAACCCACGTAAAAAGTTGCTTTTTAAAATTGCACGGCACTCGATAGTCGTCCACGATGCCATTGCGCTAAAATCGCTGGACACGAACTGGCGCAAAACTGATAGTTTACTAATAACGATGTACGACTACGACATGTCATGACATGTACAAACAAAAAACATCAATGTTACTTTCCTTCACCATTTAGTTACAAAGTATCTCAAAACTTACTGAACACCCTACGTAGTTACTTTGAAAAATAATATGAAATTAGTTCGGGAGTTGCCTTGTTAAAAGTTTTAAAGACGTGTTAATAAACAATATTATATATATTTAATAGTTTTTTTAACATTTAACTCCTTTAAAATATTTCTCATTTAAATACTTAATATTTTAAAGTGTTTTCTTTTGATTTACTTTTTTTTCTTCAATTTTATTACATACCTTTAATGTTTTTTGGTTTATTGCTACTGTATAAAAATTTATATTATGTAATTTTTTAAGATAAAGTTTTCCTGCCTTTTTTCTCATTTTTTTATTACAAAATTCTAAATATGTTCTTTAACATTTTACACATTTAACTTATAAAACTTGCAATATTTATTTAATGATAAATGCCATTATCCTAAAAGCATTTTTTCTTCATACCTTATTAATGATGGATGCCATCATATTATCCGCAACACGTGGCCCTATAACGGCCAATTGCCCACTTTTGTGTATTTTTGATACCTTTTTGCCTTGCCATTAAAGAGTGTTGGCAATGCCAGTAAATTAAATGTACATGGCCGGCAAAAAAGTTATATGGGGGCATTTTTATTTTATAATTGTTAAAATAGGACTGACATTTTTTTTATAGGACTCACCTGCGCGGTCCCTGGTGCATATGTTTGGTGGTATGCGTAGTCGTAGCAACCCTCACTGCCGGTTTAGGACTGCCCTTAGCTTTAGGACCCCACGAATCAGGACAGCTGTCTCCTGAAGAAAGACTGGACTTGGTAAGTAAAATCTCTCAGTTATAATTTTTAAAACGTTCTTAATTCAAAAACGTTGCAAATAAATTGTTTTTAAATCTTATTTTTTTACTACTAAGTTGTTATCAAAAGGACAACTTTAAAAACTTTGAGTATTTAGTTTATACTGGGTTAGGCATCGGGTATCACCTATTTTTAACAATTTGCTACAAGACTAAAAAACATTATATTGAAATAAAAATTATAATAAATCACAAAATTAATATGTGCAACTTATGTTTTAAAAATAACTGATAAAGCCACAGCACATTAGACTGATTTAAAAAAAGTCGACTATTTTTTTTTTAATTATATCAAAAATAATGAAAAAATCCTGTAAAAGCCACAGCTCTTAATATTAATATTAAGATACATTTTAATTTCCCATGTTATTAACATGTGAAAGTTTTTTTAGTTTAGAATTTTATAACTCTTTAATGGTTTATCAAAAATGTTAGACCAAATCGTTGTCTCGTATAAAATTAAAAAAATATATATATTTTTATTATTTTCCAATTTTTGGACAAAACTAACATTTGTTGTACTCTGAGGAACCTTGGTCCTTGGGTTTGGACCGCGTCAAATTAAGTAAGTTTTTTTGTCTTTGGACAATCCACGAAGGCTGAAAGCCTAAATACTAACATACCATGGGTGTCTTAAGCAGGGTAAGAGGAAGTTTGTTAACACGGGACTTAAAAACTTAAAGATTTGGGGGAAGGAAAGACCTCCGCTGGCAGTAGGTTCCCACAGTCTAGAAACTCTAGGGATAAAAGAACGAACGAAATGGGAAGTTCGGGGCCTGTCCAATTGAACCGTATAGGGATGCATACGCGCGGCACCACGAGTTTCTCTGTTGGGAGCTGCAAGAGAAGGGACTATACTGGATAATTCGTCGGAGCAGAAGCTGTAAAAGTATCTATAGAAGAGCGATAGATTTCCCACAGCTCGAGGATGGGCAAGAGAAGGAAGTCTTTGAGTAAGTAAAGGATTATTAATAAGACTAACAGCCCTTCTTTGAATGGCATCAATAATGCTGAGGGTTGTAGGGGATGTCATTCCCCAGACATGAAAACAATATTCAAGAGAGGGTCGAATTTGGGACACATACAAAGTGTATAAATTGGAAGGAGAAAAATACTTTTGGCTCGAAAAAGAAATCCAAGCTTTTTGAAGCCGCCGGCCGTGGCTCTAGATACAATGTGTTTATGCCAGTTAAGGTTATTCTCAAATGTGACGCCCACAAGGTTAAATGTGTCCCCGCTCTGCAAAACCACTCATAAGCAAAGGATGAGTGTTTAATGAATTTTTCGCGACAAGGAACATGATTGTGTTTTGGATGCATTAAACTGAACGAGATTTTTAGCGCCCCAATCCAATATCAAAATGAGATCCTGTGAAAGAGATATCTGCATCGCCCTGAGTTTGCTTTCCAAGTCGGGTTGAGAGATTGGTTTGGTAACCTGAAAAGTGGAGTGAAGGGTACTATCGTCAGCATAACTATGAATGGAATTTGTTGTGGAAGAAAGAAGGTCGTTGATGTGAAGAAGAAACAAAGTTGGTGCTAGTACTGAACCCTGAGGCACTCCAGCATTAATTTCGTGAAAGCTTGAAGAGTGGCCATTAACAATGACTGATATACCTCGATTAGAAAGATAACTGGAGAGCCAAGAGTAGAGTTTAGTTGGAAGACCGTAGGAGGGAAGTTTATTAAGAAGTGCGTCATGCCAGACTTGGTCGAAAGCTTTAGATATATCAAGAGCAACGATCTGGGATTCCAGAGACTGGTTCCAGTTGTGTGAAACGAAGGAAAGAAGATCTGCTGTAGATCTCTTGTGACGAAATCCGTATTGCCTGTCATCTAAAATTTTATGTTTTTCCAAATACCCAAGAATTTGCGAGTTAATGGATTTCTCCATTACTTTACAAAGCATTGAGAGGAGTGAAATGGGTCTATAGTTGGATGGAAGAGATTTAGATCCTTTCTTGGGAATAGGCTGGACACGTGCAGCTCTCCAGCTGTCTGGAAAAATACCCGTGTCACAAGAAATTCGAAAGAGCCTGGTTAAAATATGTGCAAGTTCAGAAGCACATTTTTTTAGATTGCTGGTATTCCATCTAGCCCAGACGATTTCTTAGTGTTAAGAAGAGAAAGGATATGTTTAATGTGTTTTACCTTAAAAATAATATTGGGCATTTTGTGAGAAACTGGGGGAATAGTTGGAATTGGATGATTGACAGGCGGATGAAAGGCTGAATTGACAGCAAATTTTTTAGCAAATAGTTCGGCCTTTCCTTTAGATGTAGAAATTATTTCATCTTCCAAAGTTAATGGTGGAAAAGAACTGGTACAGAAATTTCTACTGATGTTTTTGGCAAAGGACCAGAAGGATTTGCTGCCATTTGAGCAAGAAAGTACTTTGTTTTTTATACGGTTATCAAAGAAGTCTTTAGCTTCTGAGATTGTTTGGTGGTAGTGGTTTCTTGCTTCAATGCTGGCCTGTCGGTTTTCTGAACTAGGATCCTGTAGAAACTTCTTGTAAGCCTGAACTTTTAAAATTCTAGCTTTGTCACATGTTTTAGCGAACCAAGGTTTGTGATTAGAGGGTTTGATGGTTTTCTTGGTGTAAGGTACATAGGTTTCAATGCCCAATAGAATTGACTCGGTCAGTTGCTTACAGATTTCGGAAGGATCCTGGGAAGAAAAGCAGATAGTGTCCCAAGGGTACGTGGCGAAAAAGTCCCTAAGCCCATCCCAATCGGCTGAGTTGTAGTGCCATACGGTGCATGGTGGCATGGATTCATTTACCTCAGGATGTACAGAGTAAGATATAGTAATCAAGCCATGATCTAAGCGACCTAGAGGGGTAGTAACAGATGCTTCATAAAGTTCAGGGTTAGAGGTAAGAAAAAGATCTAAGGGGTTTGAGCTATAATTTGGCACTCTAGGAAAGTAGGTAGGAGTCATAATAAGGTTGGTAAGAGAATTACTGACTGCAAAGATTTCGGCTGCTCTGCCTTGAGGGTCAGTTTTTGAAGAGCCTAGCCAGTCCTTATTATGGACATTGAAATCGCCAAGCACGATTACTTCGGCCATTGGAAACTGGGAAATGATACTGTCGATCTTTGTTGAAAGAAAGTCAAAGAATTCGACATAGGAATTGTCAGATGGAGATCGGTACAAACAGCAGATAAATTTAGTAGATGACCTAAGGAAAAGTTTGAGCCAAAGGACATCGGGCCTACCCGATTCAAGATTAAAAACTCGAGCACAAGCCAGATCGTTGCGAACGTAAGCACACACGCCCCCATGTGGGCGAAAAGACGAAATAAGTTCGTAGCCTGGGAAGAGAAGGTGGCTGGTTGAAGTTTTAGAACTTTAGGAAATCAAACCTTTCGATGATGGCCCCCGGATACACCCCTCGCCCGGAGATCCGAATGGAGGAGTATTTTACCTCCGGAATGTTTTACTCCTGGGTGTGCCGCCATCATTTTTACATAATTTTGGTGTGAAAGGAAAAAAAAGAAAAGAAAAAAGAAGGAAGAAGGAAAACTGACTCACTTACCCAGAACCCGAAACGTCCGTTAGGACTTCACGGGTCCTTTAAAGGGTGAGTGGGGTGGTACCTCCTCAGCCGAGGAAAGCTCCTCTACCACCTACCGTTAAAAACAAGTAAAGTAATGGAAAAATTAATTAATTCACAAATTCTTAAGTACTTGGAAAAACACAAAATTTTGCACGACAGGCAGTATGGATTTCGCCACAAAAGATCTACAGCAGATCTTCTTTCCTTCGTATCACACTGTTGGAATAGGTCTCTTGAGTTTCTAGGTGAGTCCCAGATCGTTGCTCTTGATATATCCAAAGCTTTTGACCAGGTCTGGCATGCAGCACTTCTTAATAAACTTCCCTCCTATGGTCTTTCAACTAAACTCTGTACTTGGCTCTCTAGTTATCTATCTGATCGACGTATATCAGTTATTGTGGACGGCCATTCTTCAAGCTTTCACCAAATAAATGCTGGAGTCCCTCAGGGCTCAGTTCTGGCACCAACATTGTTTCTTCTTCACATCAACGACCTTCTCTCGTCCACAACTAATTCCATTCATAGTTTCGCCGACGATAGTACCCTTCACTCCAGTTTTCAGGTTCCTAAACCCATCACTAAACCTGACTTGGAAAATAAACGCAGAGCGATGCAGATATCTCTTTCTCAGGATCTTAATTTAATATTGGATTGGGGCGCCAAAAATCTCGTCCATTTTAATGCATCCAAAACACAGTCATGTTCCTTGTCGCGAAAAGAGTCATCAAATACTCATCCTCTACTTATGAGCGGCCAAGTTCTACAGAGCAAAGACACCTTCAATCTCGTGGGCGTCACATTTGAAAGTAACCTTAACTGGCATAAACACATTGTATCTATAGCCACGGCAGCTTCAAAAAAGCTTGGATTTCTCTTTCGAGCTAAAAAGTATTTTTCCGCTTCTAATTTATACACTTTATATGTTTCCCAAATCCGACCTCCCTTGGAATATTGTTCTCATATCTGGGGCATGGCGTCCCCAACAACCCTGAGCATTCTTGATTCTATTCAAAGAAGAGCTGTTCGTCTCATTAATGATCCTTCACTTACAGAAAGGCTTCCCTCTCTTGCCCATCGTCGGGCTGTGGGCGATTTATCGCTTTTTATAGGTACCGCGCATATGCATCCCTATACGGTCCAACTGGACAGGCCCCGAACTTCTCACTTTGTTCGTTCTTTTATCCCTAGAGTTTCTAGATTGTGGAACCTGCTGCCCGCGGAGGTCTTTCCTTCCCCCAAATCTTCAAGTATTTAAGTCCCGTGTCAACAAACTCCCTCTTACCTCGCTTAAGACACCCACGGTACGTTAGTATTTAGGCTTTTAGCCTTCGTGGTTTGTCCAAAGATAAAAAAAAAAAAAAAAAAAAAAAAAACAAAAACGAAAATTTGATTCTCTATTTATACCCACACTGTATAAAACACTTCGGACAGACCCAACAAGTAAAATCGAGAGAAAAATAACTTCGTTAATTAATTCTTCAACCCTTTTGGAAGCAAAAAATATATAACCTAACAGTTCAAAAATTCTTCGATTTTTTGGACTGCCGAAGATACACAAACAAAATGTACCTCTTTTTTCAATCTTTAATGCAATTGCCTCGCCCACATATAAAGTAGGAAAATATTAAGCAACCATTTAAAATAACTTTACAGGAAAAACAGATTTATTTATAAAAATTCCAAACACCTTATACAGGGTGATTTAAAAATCGATCACGAAACATAAGGGGATGTTTCTACTTGACAAAATAAGGGTTCAAAAACTAAGACGTTTAGGATATATGATTATATGAAGTTTTTTTCTTATTTTTTGTTGTAGAATCGTTTGGTTAATTTGTCGGGGTTGAGTTACTGGACACCCTGTATGTATGTAGGTAATTTGATTGAAATTGATGAAAACTTTAATGTCAATTGGTGCCTAAACGGTGAGGTTTATCGACTTTTATAAAAAGTATCTTATTTTTTAAATTTTTGATTGTCTATAAAATGGCGCCAACAGCTTTGCGATATCTGTCAAAAAAAGTTATGATGTAAATAAATTTTAAGTTTTAGGTAAAGTGTCCTCTGGCGGTATTTAAAAAAGTACTTTTGTCTTAAAATTTTAGAATCTGCAAATCTCGATTTGTGTGCCAAATATCAACTGGATTGGTTAAAAAATAAATGCTATATGGCGAAAAAAACAAAATAAAAATTGAACTTTGACGGCTTGTAACTCGAAAACGAATGACATTTTGAAAAAAATTATATGAAGCTCTCCCCTTATTTTGTCAAGTAGAATCACCATTACCCCCTTAAGTTTCGTGATCGATTTTTGAATCACCCTGTAGAACATTTACAGACAATAAAATTAGAGCCTGGGGACCTTTTAGTCAGTTTTGACGTGGAGTCACTATACACAAATGAGCCAGTGAACGATTTAATTTCCATAATCACAGATTTATTTTACCATAATAGTCTTAACGTTTCACTTAATAATCTTATCTGAGCCTGCCTCACTTCCGCTTAACGGATGGAGCAATACCCTTTTTAGTCGTACTTGTAAGCAGAAAAGGAGACGGCACCATGGCACATACTGTGCATAGAAAACTTACCCATACCTACAGATATTTTAATGCCAATTCTATCACCACCCGTCACAAAAACAATCCGTTTTTCCAATTTCTTGGCGTTCACAAAAACAATCCGTTTTTCCAATTTCTTGGCGTTTTTAAGTGACTATATTTCGCTTAAAAATTACCGTTCTTAAATTTAAAAAAAAGCATTTTAAAGCTAAGAGTTTCTAGTTTTAAGATCCAACATTGAAAAAAAATTCAAGCAACGTCTACCGCGCAATCCTAATGAATACCAAAAGATTTTTTTACAATTTTTCGCTTCTTTTATTTGGTCTAAAAACTTGGAAAAACGTTTTCCCACTTAACCACTATATGGATCGGATAACTTGTTCATTCAGTTTTAATTTTATTTTTTCAAAAGTTTGATACGACCACTTCTCGCTGAGATATTGAACTTTGAATAAAAAAGGACCTTTTGTCTTACTTACTAACCATCGATATCTAAGCAACTGTTGATGGCACAAAGAAAATCAAGGAGGCTTTTAAATTCTTAAATAAATACTCCACAATATTATGATCATTTAAAATCAAAATCGTGATCCTTTAATTCCTTCTCAAAAATTCAATGGAATGAAACAAAGAAACGGCTTGATGGATTGAATTAAAACTTTGTGGAGTTTTTTAGGCATATTGAACTTTAAAACGCACACTTAACATTACGGGCTTTCTCGATATTTTTAATTTAGCGCCTGATTATACCAAAAGCCACAAAAGCCCATTGTTAATTGATTTTTGAAATTAAGGTAAAAAATAAAAAAACATTTTTTTTTAAACCATAGCCGATTATTGTAGAGTATTTATTTGAGAACTTAAAACCCTCCTTAATTTTTTTGTGCCATCAGCGGTTGCTGGGTTATCGATGGTTAAAGACGAAAAGACCATTTTTTGTTCAAAGTTCTCAGCGAGAAGTGGTCATATCGAACTTTTGAAAAAGAAAATTAAAGCTGAATGAACAAGCTATTCAATCCATATAGTGGTTAAGTTGACCAAAAATAAGAACCGAAAAAATTTCCAAAAAGTTTTTTAAATTTTATTCATTAGGATTGCTCTGTACACGTTGCTTGAAAATCTACTGTAGAATCTTAAAACTTAGAAACTTGAAGTTTTTAAATGCTTTTTAAAAATTTTAGTACGATAATTTTTAAGCAAAATATAGCTACTTAAAATACGTCAAATTTTTTTTGTATCCTTTTATTTTTCCGCTAGTGTATTAAAGTTGAATAACTTCGAATTGTGACGGTTTATTAAAATTTGGCGACCTAACATGGCCAGCCAATTCCCCGATTTGACGACCCCTTATTTCTTTTTTTGATGATTCTTAAAGGCAAGGGTTTATGAAAGGCGTCCCTATACAGTCCAAGAAATTTGTATTTTAGAAGAAATAAATGATACTGGAGCAGAAATGTTGCAAAGAGTTATGAAAAATTTTATATACAGATTACACAAATGTATAATGTAATTTATATACAGATTACAGCTTACACAAATGTATAAGAATAATGTTTTCAAAACATATTGTTATGTTGCACATATCAATTTTGTTATTTATCATATTATTTTTTTTAATACGGTGTTTTTTTAGTCTTGTAGGGAATTGTTGAAAATAGGTGATACCAGATGCCTAACTTACTAGAACTTTGTTTCGTTGCAGTATACCATAATTTATTTTTTTAAGGTTAAAAAATTACTAAAAGACTCTCCACTGATAGATGGTCACAACGATCTACCTTGGAACTTAAGAAAATTTGATCATAACCAGCTTAACCAGTTAAATCTTAGTACCATCAGGGAAGGGGAACCCTGGAATACCAGCAAGTGGTCTCATACGGATCTTCCTAGGTAAAAGAACATATTTTGCCTGTTGAATAATACTACTCTAAAGTAACAATACTACAGCGTTTTTTTTTAGTATTTTCGTTGCTTGAAAAGCGTTAACCAATTGTAATGTTTATTACTGCCTTCATCCCGATGTCATTTTCTATTATCCTAACTGCGTAGCATCACTTTGAAAGCTAAATGGAAAAACCCTCAATTTAACCTTTCCATTTCTTTGGTAAAATAACGTTTAAAACAGGGGTCTTGTTTGTAGTTAAAAATCCGTAAAAACGGTATTACCTACTCTGCAAAACTCTTTCTTTAATTTATTATAAAAACCTATTTAGCTACAAGTGCTTTGAATGTTCTTTTAATTTTTGTTTAATCTTAGATTAATATACAAAAATATGTAATTTTAAAAGTATATTATATTATTTATTTTAACCAGGAAACTAAACTGTATTAAGCATGGTTTTGAAGCTACTGTTTCCTTAACACCAACCATGAATACACGTATCGTCCTTTTATACATTTTTAATAACGATGGGCGTACTCAAGGGGTCTCAGCCACTTTGCCGCTGTTTATTAGAAATGTCAATATTGTCAGATTAAACTTGACAATTTTGACGCTCGTCCCAATTGGTGTATTCCTTTTATGGTCTAGAACCGCCCGAAACCGTTCCTGAACTGCCAAGTAAAAACTGTTAAAAATACAAAAGACTGACATTTTAAGGAACACTTTTGGTGTCGTTCCGGACGGTTCTAGACCCTAAAAGGAATACTGCAAATGTAACGTTACAATGGTAACCAATAAAACATTCGCATTTAGACGTTGTGAAATTAAACCAAGAGGATGACTTTAATTTGACACTCGGGATACTTAGCGGCAAAGCGGCTGATACCGTCTGAATGCGTCCAGTGTCGTCAAGTGAATGATCAAAATAGGACTAATTCTACTAAGGTTTTCCTTTGCCCCCTTATGGTACGTGAAAAGTCTTATAATGTCGTGATTATTTATTTTAGTGGATGCAAGAAAAATTTTAAATGGATAACTTAAGCGTTTTTAAAAACCTTCGTAATTGCTGTTGAAACGGGGAAAACTAAGGTAATTGTTTTCTAATCGGACACCACGTCTATTTTAATAATTTTTTGCTTTTGGGTGTTTCTTAAAGCGCTGATTCATAACCCGAAAAAAAGAACTGGCAACGTTTCGTTCTCGAGATGTTTTATCAAACTTCATTACCAGGTTCACTGTGATAATATATACTTTTTTTGCACGGTATTTATAAGATTTGCGCTAAATTGGTCACAATATTTTATAACATCCTTTTAAAACCCTTCTTTATTTATTTTACGTGATTTAAAATAAAGCTTTTTAGTTTACAGAAATGATGGAGTTAAAAACTCCTTACTGCTTGCTATTTCCTTATACTGCAAGGTTAAATCTGTCGAACCCCGTCCGATCTGGCGATGCAGATTTTCACACTAGCAAAAGGTTTTTCTTCGAAGTTAATTGAGGTTACCAATTGCCTGCTTGTCAAGAATACTACAAGTACAGGGTCCGGCAATAGGATTAAACTGTTTAAAAAAATGCCATAGAAATATTGTTTATTTGATAAACGTCAAATAGTGATAAAATTGAAGCTTATTATTAATGATTTTGTGTTACAATAGCAAATTGGCCAAAAAATTAACGGATCTTTGCTGTAAAATCGTTTATCCTGACGCAGTTCATTGTGCAAACTCAGAGAAACTCCCGACGTGAATTTAATTTGCCAGTGCGTGCTAATGTTCTAACAAGGAATGTGTCCCCAAACATTTTTTTAGCTTAAAGAAAGAATTCGTGAAGATATACCGGGTGATGCATCGCCGGTAGAGACATAGGAAATCCCATGTAATTTTTAATGGGGTCAATTATTGGCTCCCCTAATTATTTTAGAGAAAAATTTTATTGAAGTTTATTGAAGAGCATGCAAATCTACGTCTATGGTAAAAACTTTAGATTTTTTGGTTAATCCGTTTGCTTATTAGATGCTTATATATTTTAAAAATTGTTACATTATTATTGCCTCATATTTATGAACAACAATAAAAATACCAGTTAGCGTGACATAACGTTGTCATTTTGAAATTTGCTGCTCAGTATCCGAATAGACCGATACCCGGAAAATCAATGATCTAAAAATTAAAAGGATTGCTAATAGAAAATGATCCCCATATATTTTCAATAGACCTGCGCACGAAATTTTTACCCCACACTGGGAGAATTGCTGTACACCTTTGCACATGCGCAGTTCTTATAAAAGTTAGCATTTTTCATTTAAAACCCAATATAGTGTTGGCAACATTGACAAAATTTGCAGTATTTTAATAAATATAGTGGTTGCAACACTGAAAACGTTTACCTATCCAGTGACAGGACCACACTCATCCTAATTTAATTTATAATTTGGGATTTCCCGATCGTAAAATCCAGGTAAAATCAAAGACAATTATAGTTTCTATAATTGTCTTTGGTAAAATTGACGCCCAAATCCAATCTCTCATCTACGGTCGACCGTTATCAGGTATAGTTATTTGGTATTTGGTGTTTCATTTGTGCGTTGTGAGTAATTTTTGGTGTTTTTTAACTTTTGTTTAATTTAAGTTTTGCATAATGAGTAACTAGCAAATTATCTGTTTTAAATAATAGTCTTTATTGCCATGCAGTCGATTTTTTAGAGATCAATAAATCCATTATTTTTTGAAATAGTCATGGTTTGGGTTAATTTTTTTTAAACGGGAAAAATTGTATTTAAGGATTATAGAAAAATATACATGGCGTTCCATTTAAAATAACAAACTTGCCCTATATACGAAAATTGACCGTTTTCGTAAGAAACAAATGTCACAACCAAATGGCAAGGTTATAAAAAGAAACATTAAAAAATCTTTTCTGCGAACACCGCATTTTGATAATTTTATTTGTTCTAAAATTATTCGCGGTCAAAATGAGTTAAAATATAGTCGGACACCCTGTATTAGCATTTGACTGATGCATTTATAATCACACAAAATAAAATATGGCAGTTTAGTCAAAATAATTTGGCATACTTTCAAGTTATAACACGTAGCCATAAGCAATTTCGTCGACAATATCACGAAGTGGCGTATCTCAAAAAGTAGAAAAATTGACTAGAGCTGATGTAATTGCTTAAAAAAGTTGCTTCTTAATATTACAAATTGGCATACGTTAGATTTTGATATCTTTAAAAGTTATAGAAATATAATACTAAGCAATTATGGGTCCATTACCAATTTTAATATTTGTATTTCGCGTTTCTTTTTGTGGTTCCAATTACAACTATGAGCTTAGTTTAGCTCTAACCCCAAAAATAAACAATTTCAATGGCATTACACGCCAAATTTAACTGAACGACAACTGCAACGGCAACGGGAGCGAAATATCAGTTTATGAATTAAGATTTATTCCTTAAACAAGTTACACCAAAACTAATTGCTTTTATGAGTTTTGTTGTGTCAAGGTAGTGTTAAGAAGGAAGATAATAATGTAAAAAAAATTTCGTGCAGATTTGATGTTGAGTCAAAGTGGGTCCTCATGAATCAAAAATAAGGTGTTTTAGCAAAAACGGAATTTAAATTGAGATCAGTGCTTCTAAGCACTCCCGTTTGCTAAATTTCAATAAAATCAGCGATACGACCGAAAAATAAAAAATTATACAACAAAAAATAGTCCCCAATATAAAACCGGTTTTCTTTTTAGGGACTGCTATGAAATACGAATACAGACTTAAAATAAAATATTTAAATATTGATACCTAGAAACAAAATTACTTGGTATATTTTCTTTATAAATATACAAAATGTTAAACCCGGTCCTGTTGTTTGTTTTTCGCTAGTCAGAAAATTTTTACTGCGCATGTCCACAAGGGGACTGCTCAGTGCCCAGGTAGGGGTTATGATTTTCGCTGCAATCATCCATATTTATTTTTCAGATCATTGGTATTATATGCCGGGCAGCCATCCATTTGGTACCAAATTTCCTGATTTTCCCTGTATACATCATTTAAAGCGGGTAAATTTAGTTCTTCGAGTAGTTCCAAATAAAGTTATACATTTAAATTTTGATTAAGAAAAAATGGTTCAATAATATGTTGTCTGAAAATCCCCACACAAACATTTACTTTCTGTTGATATTGCGTCCTCGTTTCGACAAATCTGTGTTCTTTCTTTGCTCCAGTATTGGCAATTTTGATGATTGGATTCATTGTTTAAAGTAAATGTGCACTCATCAGTAAAACAAATATTTCTTAAAAATTCCCTGTCCATGTTTGCCCTTTCCATCATGTCAAAACAAAATTCCTGCCGTCGTATTTCATCCACATCCCTTAGCTCTTTATGTCTTTCATATTTGTATGAAATGTATTGATGCCTTTAAAAATCCAGAGCACTGTTGATTGATCTTTTCCTATGACATCCTGAAGTTTCCTTGTACTCCCTTCATTTTCTTCCACGTGCAATAAAATTTCCAAGTTTCTATCATCTCTTACATTTTCTTCTCTTTGATACTTCCTAGCTTCACATCTGTAGTTATTTATCACTGTGCCTTTGGTCTCAAATTTTTGATAGTCCTTTCGACTCTTGATTTTCCGGGTATCGGTCTATTCGGATACTGAGCAGCAAATTTCAAAATGACAACGTTATGTCACGCTAACTGGTATTTTTATTGTTGTTCATAAATATGAGGCAATAATAATGTAACAATTTTTAAAATATATAAGCATCTAATAAGCAAACGGATTAACCAAAAAATCTAAAGTTTTTACCATAGACGTAGATTTGCATGATCTTCAATAAACTTCAATAAATTTTTCTCTAAAATAATTAGAGGAGCCAATAATTGACCCCATTAAAAATTACATGGGATTTCCTGTGTTCCGCCCGACGATGCATCACCCGGTATATTCGATAAACATGAACGTAAATTTACACACGCGTATTATGCACCACTTCTACTTCAATTTGCAGCAGTACATTGAAGAAGGCGGTTGTCATCTTAAGAATGTGATTTTTGCAAACTAATAGTGTTTTAATTAATTAACAGAATTATATTTTTAGTTTTATTAACAATAAGTCCAAATATATTTTTTGGTACCTCCACGATGGCCCATTAAAAACGTTTAATCCTATTGCCGGACCCTGTATAAAGCTTTTTAATTTAATGAACAAAAGGTGTAAAAGAAATATTTAAAAAAACAGTTAAAATCTGTTTATAATATCTTGCTAATTTTGGTTTACATCAAGAATTGTGTACAAAAAGGGAATATAGCAAAAATATGGTTTTGTTTTTTAAGTTTGATGATGGGTATTACAAAAACAAAATGTGTTCAATTAACAATCGGCGTGATATCTGATATGTAAATAATTACCAAAACTGAGATAAATTACATAGCCCACAAAAAAGTGGTGTCTATGTTTTTGGGGTCGCTATATCCAAATCTTGCATCGGCTTGACCCCATCAGGTCATGGGAATGGTCATTTTAAATTCAATCACAGCCAAACAAGTTGAAAAAGTTGTTCGAAAAACGAGACTATGGGATCTTTATGTTGTTTGGGTCCCTGAATCCGAATCTGGGGTCCGTTTGATCGCATCTGATTATGGTTAAGGTCTTTTAAAGATCAAATAATCAAAATTCATCGAAAATGGACCACAATTGTAATAACTTTATATTTTGGAAGCGCTGAATCCGAATCCGGGGTCAGTTTGACTTATCAGGTCATGTTTAGGGTCATTTCAAAGTTAAATCATTAAAGTTAATTAAAAATAGACCACAGTTATGGTATCTTTTTGTTTTCAAGGTTCGAATCTGTGGTTATATTGACCCCATTAGGAGATTAAGGTCAAGTCATCAGAAGTTATAGAAAATGGACCAAAATAATGATATCTTGAGGTTTTTGGGTCGCTGAATCCAAATCCGTAGTTAAATTGACCCCCCCAGATTCGGATTCAGCGACCCCAATAACATAAAGATTCCACGATTGTGATGTATTTTCGATAACTTTGATGATTTGACCTTAAAATGACCTTGATTATGACCTGAAAGGAAAAACATAAGAAAACCACCATTGTGGTCCATTTTCGATTAATTTCGATGATTTGACCTTGACCATGACCTGATGGGGCCAAACAGACCCAGGATTCGGATTTAGCGACCCCAAAAACAACTTAAGGATACCATAGTCTCGTCTACCTAACCCTAAATTTTTTTTGTGGTTCTGTATTATTAAACTTACAACTTACTATAAACCAAACATGTGTTTTTAAAGTCCATAACAAAATAATAGTTAAAATGGTATTACTCAAAACTCTTAACATGATTTCCGGTACCTTTACTTATTATTTGCGTCTAGGCCTTATTGACAACTAACGGGCTCACACTGTTTTGGTTAGGTAAAGCTATTATTTCCAACAATATGAATCTAGCAACACCTCGTACCTAGTAGTTGCCTCCAAAAAGAATAGAAAAGGAGAGAGAATTATTCTGTAAGCCGAAAAGTGGCACAATTTGACACACTCGTTTCTGGATCTCACGTTATTTTTTTTTGTCCTTTCAGGTCTTTCCACCTAGATCCAACCACCGCCTTCCTAGGTGGTGCGCTGCACCCTAGGGACCTATTGTGCCGTTACCCTACTCCTTCCCATTTACACGCCATTTATTCCATAACTTGGATGCGTGCTGCTCGGTTCGCAGAACACCGTGTTGCGTCGCCAGCCGCGCCCGCCAGCGCGACAGTCATCCATTCAAGTTATGGCCGCGCTACACAATGCTTAACTCCGGTGATCGACGCTATTGACTTCACCTGAGCAGTAACGAGCGAGGCATCTCACGTCATGCGCACAATGAAAATTGGCAAAATGCTTAATGCGTAAATTAAAATTTAACAGCTCGAATCGAGCGTTGGCTCGACGTACTGTAAGACACCAGTGTGTGCCATTTCAATGGATAGTCATATGAGAACTATTTCTTTTCCCTTCTCTATTCTTATTAGTTACCCCAAAACTCTAAGAGCTAGTTCACTTATTTCAGATTAAAAGCTGGTGGTATAGGAGCTCAATTTTGGTCAGCCTATGTGCCTTGCAAATCCCATCAACGGGACGCCGTTCAGATTACTCTGGAGCAAATCGACGCCATTGAACGGCTTGTTCAACGCGAGAAAAAATATTTTAGAATGGTCAACACTGCCGAAGGAATACAGCTCGTTCACAAAGAGGGAAAGATCGCTTCCTTAATTGGCGTTGAAGGTAAACTGCATTTTACAACGATCTATACAGAGTGTCCAGTAACTCAACCGATAAACTTTAAAGGGTGATTCTACAATAAAAATAAGAAAAAAAGCTTTATATGAAGATATGTCTTAACGTTTTAGTTTTTTAACAATGGGGTGTTAAAAGTTTTAAAATAATTTTGTTTTTCTTTTAATATCTTTTATACCAATTCAGATATTTTTAAAAACATGGGGGACGCCTCTTGCATTAGAAAAAATTTTTGGACATACAAGAAAAAAAATTAACCAGTGTCACCTATAAGGGATTTAAAGTAAATTTTTAAGAAAAAAAAGATTCGCCATTGCATTTTTCTAAAATGAAAATTGGTTTTATAATTTTCATTTACTTTGAAATAAATTTGATCTCCTGACATTTTTTTATTTGTTGTGCATTTTGCGTAAATTAATAAAAACCATTTCTTGGCATGGTCAAATCCCTATCTAATTATACAGTCTGTCTCTAAAAGTGCGGAAAAAAGCTACTGCAAACCCAGCTTATCTTGGTTCAAAAGTGAATGATTTCGGAAATATAGGGTGTCAAAAAGTATTCTGATTTTAATTTTTTATTAATAATTTTGTTAATCACTGGTCAGCAACGAAATCCTCCTATAAATAAAAATGCGATAAATATATGAAGCACTCCTCATTAAGGGTTCTAATTATACATCTGCTTTTAGTTTTTGCTATCGCATCACAATTTTGTGTAAAGGACTTTTTATAATTTTGGATTTTTGTGTGATGTTCTTGCATAAATACTACTTTATTCTGTACAAATCGTAATTTTAAAATCAAAAACAATGCGAATTAGTCAAAAGAAGAATAACTAACCAACCTAGGGTGTTTTTACAAAATCAAAAGCACCCATTTAATTACTACCCCAATTAATATTCATATACCACTAGCTTAACAAAAATATCTATTTTCTGAGTCAGTTTAATTAAAATGATCTTGTTTGATAAATTTAACTCCAAATCGAAGGCTTTACTTCTGGGATCTAGATTGAAACAATGTCATTTGTTAAATAAGAATACAAGAAAAAACTAAAAAAATTGAAGAACTATAAAGTTGGAATTGTTAATCATTGGATCCAAGTAAAAAAATTGGTCTACCTTTACTCCCTATAAGGTTGGATTTTATAAAAGTTGTTATAAAGGTCATAATTTAGAATAGTGAAGGTTTTAAGTACTTTATTAACTCAAAATATCCTGTCAGTGGTGCAAAAAGTAAAAAAAAATGTATCAATATAGACTCGCAAATTCGAAAGCTCATAAAGAACACTAATTTTAAAATTCAGTTGGATTACGTGAAAAAGACCTGAAAAAGGTTTTTCTAGAAGGGTATCACGATTTTTTTCTTTTAATAAAAACAAAAAAACTACCAACAAATTATTTCAAAACTTTAATTATGTAATAATACTCTAAAATAAAATAACGTGCCACTTAAAATTAATTTTTCAAACTTTTTATTGATTTGCGTTTTTGCTAATCTGGATGCTGTATTAGATAAACATGGTTAAAGGTTCAATCAAGACATATTTCATAATAAACAAGCTATAAAACGAGAAATGTTAAGAAGCAAGCAAAATATATAAAAAAAAACAAGCTTATAGACTACTTAATGTAGTTTTAGGACTTGGACAAACTATGTCCTTTAATTTTTAGTTATTAAATGTAAGATGTAAATTTAAATCTAAAAATCCTTTAAAAAAAGATTAACACAAAAGTAGACGTGATAAATATTTTTTAATTAGATATCTTTAATTCAAAGGAGCAAAAAAATATTGGGCTAAAAGAGGTTTTGGGAGGTGAGAAAAAAGAATCTGCTATTATTTTATTGTAAACTCTTGAGGGCGCCGAACTATAAGATGTTTAAAAAATTTTGGACAAAATTAAATATCTCAAAAAGTACGAGTCGTAGATATTTGATTTTGGCACAAATATGTAGTTGATGTAATTATCTATCCCAGAAAAATAGTCTTCCAAAACAGTCATAGGGCAATGTGGTATGCCTCATTAAAATATGACATTTCCAAAAAAGTCAAGCATCAAAACACCCACAAAATATTACAAATGTTATTAAATCAAAAGCTGGCTTTAAAACCTTTTAAACATTTATTGGTTTTTTTGACCAATTTTTAATCCCCCAATTACGGGTTAAAAAAGACTGATTATCACAATTTTTTTAGTATACAGGGTGTTACAGAATGCTGTTAAAAAATATTATCTTAGATATCTTTTACCCAATTGTTACATTTTTTAGTCCAGTGGCGTCTCAAGCAGCAATTGAAGAAATGTTTATAGCAAAAAATGGCACCCCACTGACAGTTTAAATGCGTGAAAACATCCATTTTAGAAAAAAAGTTAGGCAAAATATAAACACTATTAAAACAAGTATTTATTGTTGTTATTACATGATTGCTAATAAAAATTAAAATATCTACCTAATCTTTAAAAGAAAAAGTTTTAGCAAAGCTGCTGTTATTGTCTAAAAGTATGTAATTAAGTGATTTTTTTCCTAATTTTATTTTTTCTCCTAAACTAAACAACATACGAAAAAAATCAGGACACATAAAATCTGTATTTTTATTTGCTTAATCTAAGAAAAGCACAAAAATTTCAGTCGCTGCTCGAGACGCCACTGGACTTGAAAATAAAATTAAGTGAGTGATAAATTAACTCCTTAATTCCCTAAATATCATTGCCAAATTAAAGGAAAATTGGGTAAAAGATATTTGGGATATTAAAAAAACATTTTTACAAGTTTAACACCCTGTATCTGTTTATATTAACATTTTTAATAGTAGCATCTGCCCTTAGATTTTTTTAACAACATTCTGTAACACTTTGTACTTTAAAAAAATTGTGATAATTAGTCTATTTTTAACTCCTAACTGGGGAATTAAAAATCGTTGAAAAAAATTCTATAAATGTTCGAAAGGTTTTAAAGCCAGCTATCGATTTCATAACATTTGTAATATTTTGTGGGTGTTTTGATGCATGTAGAGCAATATAAGACCTTTTTTTGGAAATAACAGATTTTAATGAGACATAACCACAGTGCTCTTATGACTTTTTTTTGAAGACTATTTTGCTGGGATAGATAATTACATCAACTACATTTTTGTGCAAAATCCAAATATCTACGTCTCATACTTCTTGAGACATCTACGGTATCTTGCACAAATTAAAAACAAAAAACGTTTTTTAGCCACTCTATATGTAACTTTTAGATAAAACTTCTTATTAATCGACATAGTTTACATAAAAAGGTATATTTGGTAAAAGTTGATTTAGGCTGCCGTTTATAATCAAGCAAGAATTTAACTAAAAAAGAAACGAAGAATAAAGAGTTTTAAAAGTTAAAAAGGGTTATACAGAGCGTCTCTATAAGGTCTAAACAAAGTCCAACCACAAATTCTTTAGACCAAAATACAACGATCTAACACAATTTACCCAGGGGCGTGCCTACCGGGGTGTGCAAGTGGTGCATGGCACCAGGGCGCCATGCTGCGGGGGCAGAAATTATGGAAAAAGAGCGATTATGCTTAAAATAAAGGGGCGGTCATTTAGTAAATTTTTGGGAAACAATGTAATTTAAAAGTGATTTTTTTGACCTTTAAAAATATTTGATAGAAAGGAAAAGAGTAATGTTGAGTTAAGAAGACAGTATTTTTAAAAGTAAATTCCTCTTTTGCCCTTAACGTTTTTTTTTTGCTTTTAACAACTTAAATTCCTCAATTTACCAAAAGACATTCTCTTCTAGGGGTGGCCAAATTTAAAAAAATTTGGTAAATGGAGGTTTTGAGAGTGGGATATCAAAATCTGCTTATGTTTTATTGTATGTAGGGCAAGCCATCTTTAGTTTTTTGCTTAAGTTCAAAATGCCATAACTTTTTGCCTTAAGGCTTTATTACATTTTTAAAATTATCTTTTAACATTAATAATTAAATAAAATTATTTCGTTGCAAAAATTTGCTAAAACACACTCAGTATAGGTACTTATTTCCCATTTAAGTGATAATGGGAAAGTAAGCAAAAACGATTTTAATATTTCTTCTCACTGATGTAAAATTAAAAACCAAAACAAATTAATTATTAAATGTGTATCATATTATTCATGGTAGGGGAGCCCAAGAGGGGGATTTCGGGATTTACTACAGCGCGACAGATTAATATACCGGAGGATACTTTGTACCCGGTTTAGTACCTCCACCAAATATGAGCTTTGTCTACAGGGCCGATTGTAAAATACAAAAACATATCAATTATACATTTTCGAGCGCGTCAGATTAAGATAGGGTAAGTTAATTACATTCTAAACAGTGTATATTCCACTAATCTGACAATTTGAGAGAGATATAAAGAAAGCGGAGGGCTACAAAGTTGTAAAAAAACGTTATTTTTTTATTTTGAGAAAAAATAATTAAAGGATAACGAAAAATATATAATTCGATACGATCCGAACAATGTCCACAAGCCGAAATAACAACAGAATTTTGCATAGCCTGTTCCCCCACCGATGAAAAGGTATACATTATATGACACTTTTTTGTTATTATCTAAGGTTTGCAACCCAATAGGTGTCTATGACGCTCTAGTAAATCCCCATTTAGCATCGTAGGGAAGACGTTCTCACTGAGCATTTTAAACATCTTCTGCATTGACATAAATGTGTTTTTTTTGTCACAAATTTTTAAATGTCTTCTGGCTAAGGTTGTAGCGAATTTCTGTAACCAAATAATTTTCTTTGTTCTTAATGTTAATTTTACACTAAATCTAAAAGCTTTTCACATTTCCGAAACAGGGGAAGATAGGTATAGAATATTATACACGAAATATGTTTAGAAGGTTCTGAGAAATCCAAAAATAATATACAAGGTGTTGTATTTAAAATAAGAAAGTTGGTATTGGCCATCGTTACATGAATCACCCTAATTATTTTTTCTATTGAAAAAATTCCAGTCGTCTGAGCGTATTTTAAAAAATTCCCCCATTTAATTTATTCTGGAATTTATTCCATTTGGATGATACACACTGTATATTACGAAAGAGGATTATCAATTTTTAACTGAAGAAAGATTAAATGCTCTTGATATTGTTTCTCAATTTTTGCGTTTTGGCGAACACATAATTGTTACCATTACCAATTAAATTTGAAGCCAGGTCAGAATCTTTATAGTTACTTTTTTAACTAATTAAATTACATTATTTTAATTAGGTTATTTAAATATTCTCTTACTCCCCGGTATGTGGCTTAGCAACCTATCTGATATTTTTAGGCGGTCATGCACTGGGCAATAGTTTAGCAGTTCTTCGAACATTTTACAATTTGGGAGCAAGATATTTAACAATAACCCATTCATGTGATATTGCTTGGGCCACTGGGCAAGATACGATTACGAAAGATGGGCTCAGTGATTTCGGAAAAATTGTCGTCAAAGAAATGAACCGTTTAGGCATGATAGGTAAGTACAATAAAACATAATTATCATGTATACAGTCAGGAAAGAAAACTCGCAAAAACGATGCGATAAATGTGGAATGTTTTTGAAGATTTAATTTAAAAATTAAAATATTAGGATATCAGGAAATATTTTCGCAGGCAGTGGATTCCACCATCTAAATACACTAGAAATAAAAGAACAAAGAAAGTGGGCAGTTCGGGGTCTGTCCAGTTGAACCGTATAGGGATGCATACGTGCGGCACCACGAGTTTTTCTATTGGGAACCGCAGTAAGTAGAGAAACTATACTGGACAATTTCTCAGAGCAGAAGTCAAAGAAGTACCTATAAAAAAGCGATAAATCCCCCACAGGCCGACGATGAGCGCGAGAAGAATCAATTACCGTTAAAACCTACAACAGAATATCCGAACTATCTCTAAAAGTTATAAAAACGGTATTTCGTGCATTTTTTGTACAAAAAATACGTATTTTTAAAATACCCTAAAAGTTATAAGAAAGCGATAAATCAAAACGTTACTGCAGCGACGAAAGGGCTGGCACTACTGGCATGTTACCTCTTCTACTCGCGAATGGGCATAAAAAAAGAGACAAACCCTTCTAATTGCGTGTGTGAGTTTTCGTTTAAGAGAAATGCCGGTATTCCATATTAGGGATACTATTCTATATTTGGCCATTTTCCTCTACTTAAATGACATGCAAAAAAAATGATCAAAAAATAATGCAAAAAAATAACACGTTTATAGTGGTACACTAGTTTTTTTTTAAACTGTAAATAACAATTTTTAGTGGATCTTTCCCATTCCTCTGTGTATACCGCAAAATCTGCCATAAATGTTTCGTCAGCACCCGTCATCTTCAGTCACTCTGCGGCGTATTCCTTGTGCAATTCATCAAGAAACGTTCCCGATGATGTATTAAAGCTGGTAGCGCGAAACGGGGGATTGGTTATGGTTAATTTCTACGCTTATCACGTGGCGTGTAGCATAAATGCTACAATGGGTGACGTCATCAACCATATTAATCATATTAGGAAAGTGGCTGGCATCGACCATGTTGGTAAGTGTCTTTTTTAATAATATTAAGATTAGTATTTTTTTCGATTTAGTTAGAATGTGGTATGATTTTAGGACATTTGGCAACAACGCAAACCAAAAAAATAATAAAATTAAAGCGTGCTAATAAAACATTTTTTTATATTATTTAATAAACTTTTAAACCGTTTTGAATTTAATAAAAAGGAAACGATTAATAATGTTATTTAAAGTTAATATTTTAAACAGTGATTTGTTTGTGACATTTTATTTTGATACTTGTTACGATGTTGCTGCGCTATTTACAATTTACTAAAACTTTCGTAATAAACAGGATATTAAAAATATGTTATAAAGGGAAACAAATTAATAATTATTAAAACTTAACCAGGTGTGTCATCTACGGCGTGGCCAGCATCTCAAGATCTGAAATGTTATTTTTTTATTAATAAAAATCCTGCATATTTTTCTATTATTGGATTTTAGAAATAAAAATAATTTCAGTTTTAGCAATTCCCATACCAATAATATAATAATTATTATAAAAATGTATATTAGGCCTGTGCATTCTACGTTTAAAGTGATGTAAGGACCCGTTTTTATCAATGCGCACATTTACCTTTTTGATAATCAGTCAACTTACTTACTATACAAGGTGTTACAAAATTTAATTTAAAAAAAATAGGGGCAGATTCTACAGATTCCGGAAATGCATTGTTTCCCGGTACAGGGTGTTAAAGTTTTTTTAAATCTTTTTTATTAATATCTTAAATATTCTTTATCCAATTTAAATCAAATTTAACAGTATTATGTGAAGCAATAAAAGGCTAATTTGGCTTAAACTTGATTAAATACGTACAAATATTTTTGCAAAAAATTGTACGTCACTAATTTTTCTGCAAAATGTGTATTTTGGTTAGATTAGGCAAGTAAAACTACAGGTTTTTATGCCCTAAATTTTTTCGTATTTTGCTCAGTTTTTAAGAAATAAAATAAAATTTGCTTTATTTCAAATCCCTGGAGCACCCAAAATACATGGGAAAATTTTTAAAAACACCTAATTTCGGGAATTCCGGTAATTTTAATGTTAATAGTATTTAATTAAGTATTTGTTGTTAAAGTTATATATTTATATGTATATAAAATATTATTAAAAATAATTTTCAAAAGAAAATTGTCTTTATGTTTCTTATTTAGTCCAGGGATATGCAATTAAGTGCATTTTATTTTTTTAAACTAAAAAGGATAGGAAAAAAGTAGGACCAAAAAAGTTGCATATTTACTTGCTTAATCTATAAAATTTGCAGAAAAGTCAGTGGCGTGTGTACATTTAATTATCAGAAATACTCGTTTAAGTACCGCTTAAGACGCCACTGGACTAAATAAACTCAATTAAGATAAAGCTTAATAATTAGCCTTTTATTGCTGCAAATAACTATGTTATATTTTATTAAAATTGCATTAGATTTAAGATATTAATATATATATATATATATATATATATATATATATATATATATATATATATATATATATATATATATATATATATATATATATTTAATTTTAACACCCTACATTTTACAAAAAGGCTTAGACTGGCGAAACCCGCATGGTTTTATCTTTGCAATCAAAACTCTGTACTTCCTAGTAGAAATAATGTCGGTACATAATTAAACACATTACGATACGCACCAATCTTGGGAGTATCATAAATAGAGGGGGTGCTCATTTGGTTTTAAAATTGTAACGAAATTTTAAACTGCGTATTTTTTTACTTTTTAATTTTAAAAACTATGTTACAATTTTTTTCACGATACAGTTGGTATGTTGTATGATTCTAAGATATTTGGCAACAACGGAACCTAAAAATTTAATACCACGTGAATTTTTTTTTTAAATAATTAAATTTCCAAACCGTTTTGGACTTAATAAGAATGGAACGATTTATATTTTTCTTAAAAGCTAATATTCCATACAGTGAGAATATTGAAAGTTTCCAGACCCTCTTTTAACTTTTGAAAGGGACAAGATATCAAAATCGGGTAAAGTTTGGGTAAAATATACTTTTAGAATAAAAATAAAAATAATAAATTATATTTACCAATGAAAATTTGCTATATCCAATGTTACAAATAAAACTAGGCAACAAAGCTGTAGGCCAATTATTGGGAGATCAATAAATGCGATATTTTTAAAGTAATCATAGCATGTGCCACTTTTTTTTAA
The DNA here is from genome assembly GCA_014170235.1 of Listronotus bonariensis. NCBI lineage: Eukaryota > Metazoa > Arthropoda > Insecta > Coleoptera > Curculionidae > Listronotus > Listronotus bonariensis. The sequence continues at coordinate 124,135 of JACEGR010000458.1, read as the reverse complement.
GCTAAAGAATAAATTCTACATATACATACATATATATAATTTGTGTACAGTGTACAGGTAATGCGTAGAAAGAAGATAGTCTAGCGCGAATACCGGCATGTAAACATTTCGGATTGGGTGACTAATAGTACTTGTTTTGTTGTTGCATTACTGGCCGATATACCTTTAAAAAGATGATGCAATATAATAAAAATGTACAAGGTGCTTTAATTTAAATATCAAAGTTGCCCTATATCGGAAAATTATTTTCTTTTTTATTAATTATTTAAAAATCTTAAATCTCCTAAAAACCTTGCATTTTTGGCGTAGGGATCGCTAATGAAACTTACCATATTTTACACCTTAAATCCAAAAATGAACCAATATATAGGCAGTTCCATTTAAAATTGGAGATTTAATGTTTTACATGTTGAGATGTGGGCTACGCCATAAGAAATACCCTGTATAAGATGTATTTAATTTTCTTAAAGGGATTTATCCTAATTTGTTTCCTTTTATAACTAATTTTTAAATATCAATATTTTTTTAAAAAGTTTTAGTAAATTATAAAAAGCCTAACAATATCGTGTCAAGTGTCAAAATAATTTAGGCTAAATTCGATTCAGTAAAAAATAGGTGTAACAATTTAAAAACAAAAATAAATTTTACAAAAATTAATTTTCCTGGGACACTGTGTATACACCCAAATATGTTAAGGACAGGAATGTCTGGAAACAATTCAACTTTTTGTAAAACGATTATAAAACAACAGATTTATTGAACTTTTTCGGACCATTGAGCCACCCTGTATGTAGAGTTTAGAGTAATTTAAATTTATAAAAAAACAAAAATTTTTATTCCAAAAAATAATAATTAAAATATAAAATAACTGGAACTATTGTGTTTTAATTTCGGGACACCCTTTACGTATACTTACACTTAAAAATTTGCATTCCGTGGAAATTTTATTAGCTCTCTCTGGCCTGTTTAAATAACATATAAAAAGGTTTTGCCAAGAACTAAAAATTCATTTTTACCCTCGTCGCTTGTTCAAAATTTAAACCGCAGCTTGCTAAAGAGGTCGTCTCAGATTATCATAAAAATAAATTAAAATTAAAAAAAAAACAATTTTAAAAACAAGCGGCTGGGCGCCATCTTGGGAAAAAAATTAAGTGTAGAGAGGGATCTTGCGGCACATCTTTTTAAAACTCTTGGCAAGTACTTTATAACCCTAGAATATAAAGTCAATACAACCTACTTACCTAATATAAAATGGCGATACTTTAGAAATTACCTAAATACCTGATTTGGATCGAAATATTTCAGAAAAGTAGTGTAGGGCCTTACTTGTGCCTGGGAATTTTTGGGGACCGTGGGAAAATTCTGATGAGGGGCGTGGCGCGTGGCGCGTGTGGCGCGTGCCGACCGTGGGTGTGGCGCGTGCCGACCGTGGGAAAATTGTGATTTACAGGAATCTTGTGCGACACCTATTTTAGGGTACTGCGCATGCGTGTCATATTTAGGAATCTTGTGTGACGTAATATTTAGGGTGTGGTCAATACCTGTCATCTGTCAAATGTCATATGTCACCTGTCACTTGTCAACTTCTCTCTGACGTCACTAACAGAACTTTAGGAATCTTGTGCTACATCATATTAACCATCCAACTGCTGCTGCCTTGCGCATTCACCATTGGACTTCGCGCTGGGGAAATAATTACGTACCATAATAAATTTAAAAAAGTCCAAACGCAGATGCCAGGACTCGAACCGTGGACCTTTGGATCAGTTGTTCATCGCCATAACCATGTCGCCATGGACGCAATTGAAATAAAAACCGTTAAACAATGTGAAGTAAGTGGTGGTGGTGGTGGTATATTTAATCAGCAGTTAGCTTATACGTTTATGCGTCTAATTGTCAACATAACCTCAAACTTATCTTAGCGTCTCACGTATGACATAACCTAGAAATAGGGTATATTATTGATTGACATTAGTTGCAGACACGTGGTTTATTAAATTTATATCGACAAGATGGTGCTACGTCATTAGGTTAAACTAGTCAACATAACCTCAAACTTATATGTATGTATCTTACGCATGACATAACCTATAAATAGTTATGATTCGTTGACTCATCTTATGGCGCTAAAAATGACGTCAACATAACCTAGAAATATTTTAAGATTGATTAACATAACCTCAAAATTTTACACGCACGTGGTTTATAAAACATGACGACAAAATGGTGAAGGTAAAAAATAATAATAAAAATATAAGAGAAAAATATATCAGTTAATAATAATAATAATAATATACGAAAAACAGGTCTTTAACGCTTTAGGGTGTATATATAACCGAATAGGCACTTTCAAACTGTATAAAGCCGGTTCTCAGCTAAAAGCTACCTGGTTTGCAAGCAGGGATTACCACTTCGCTCCGCAACTCTAAAATCCTAAATAAGGACGTTCGATGGACTACAACAGTTGAGAACATACACCCTATAGTGGGGAAACGCATGCGCAATAACAATGACGTCGACAGTGTCATAATCTAGTGCGGTCTCGCAGTTTAAGGTTATGTAGACATGTGGTTTATATTAGGAAAATATTGATAAAATGGTGAAGGTAAAATAATTTAAAAAATTATAAAAAGGATATTAATGTAGATAACAGGTGTTAAAAATATACGCTCTAACGCAAACACTAACAATACAGAGTAATCTAATAAACATATACAAAAACAAGGTAATCAGTAAAAATATACGGTGTGAATGACAGCTGTCAAATGCTAGCTGTTAAAAACATGTATTCTAAGAATTAAGGTTAGAAAAAACAGCCCAGAACCAAAAATATGTTTTAAACATGTAATATATAAAAAAAAAGGACACTTACCAAGTCTTCGATGTCGTCGTCGTCGTATACAGCTGTTATAGGATCTTGGACATGCCATTTAAACACATGCAAATTTTGTAGTCAAACATGGACAAAGAAGTAACCTATGGACAATTAAGTATATATTGGACAAAATCTCATAGCGTTTATATGGGAATTTTGTTAAAGATAATTGGCTAAGTCTGATATGGACAGGGAAATTTCGGCAAGAAAACAATATATTTATTTTAACGTACATTATTTATTCTACTAATTCTTAAATTACAAGAGACTAATAAGTCTTACAATTGATTCTCTTTGTAATTCAGCTTTTTTATTTAGTCCTAACTCTAACAGTTGTTTAATTAATCGTTGCTTTTCAATTTGTTTTTCTTTGTACATTTTCTTGATCGAAAGTCCTTTTTCTGTTTTGTAAAATTCTCTTCTTTTTTGAGGCGGGCCGCACCTCACCTAACCTGTAAAATCTTACGAAAAGGATTTGTAAATATGTACTTGGGTTCATTTTTAAATATGTACTTGGGTTCATTTTTAGGCTTACTAGCTACTAGGTAATGGTGACTAACATGGCTTAAGCGCGGGGTGTGGGGGCCGTAATTTCTAACATATCCGGCTTATCAAGTGAAAACCTTGACCTTGAAATTTAAAACGGTGCCGTATTTTAAAAAACGGTGCCGTATTTTAGAAAAACGGTGCCGTATTTTAGAAAAACGGTGCCGTATTTTAAAAACGGTGCCGTATTTTAAAAAACGGTGCCGTATTTTAAAAACGGTGCCGTATTTTAAAAACGGTGCTGTATTTTAAAAACGGTGCCGTATTTTAAAAACGGTGCCGTATTTGAAAATACAGGGCTGTTCAGCTGTTTATTTTGCTGTTCATATTTAATTACCTGTTCATGTTTAGACTTTTGCGCAGGCGTCATAATTGTAAATACATATATTAGATAAGTCCAGAGAGACTTGGTCAGTCTGTCGTAGACATTCAAAGTGAAACATTGTGCTTAGCTTAAAAATCATTAAATCTATCCTAAAATGTCTGTTTTATCTAATACAGATTTCTACACACTCCTAAACATCAACGAAGTAAATCCTTTGTCTCCAAGTAAAGTTGCCGAGGATTACGAGCAATGCAATCAAGAATGGTATCATTTACTACTAAACGAAGTTGATTTTGGTTTAATGATAGGTTTGCCTGATCTAAAATGGTATTCATTGTGTCGATGTCATCTTGTAGCTGATGATGGAAGTACTGCGCATGAGCATATTCATGCCTTAATTCACTTTACGAATGGAAAAACAGTCTTAGCATTGAAAAACGACTACAAAGACTTGGAAAAAGACTTCATTCCAAAACAACATTTAAGAAAATTTTGTGTTTGGATCATGCAATCGGCGTACTACGATACATTGCTTGTGCAGATGGTCAGAAACCTCTAAGACGAGATCTCGATGGTTTACAAGGAACTCCTCATGCTCATTACTCTAGAAAATGTTTTAACGAAGATTGGTTACATTCACGAGGAAAACAATGTGGCGCTGTTCGAGATGAAATATCAATAATTGCTTCAAATGGAGTTTCAGATATTTCAAAATACACATCACCCTACGAACTTCATGAAAAATCCACTTGCCGTTGTGCCAGAGGCGATGAAGGCGTTAGAAAAAGGCAACAAGCTAATGAAAAAAGAAGAGAATTTTACAAAACAGAAAAAGGACTTTCGATCAAGAAAATGTACAAAGAAAAACAAATTGAAAAGCAACGATTAATTAAACAACTGTTAGAGTTAGGACTAAATAAAAAGCTGAATTACAAAGAGAATCAATTGTAAGACTTATTAGTCTCTTGTAATTTAAGAATTAGTAGAATAAATAATGTACGTTAAAATAAATATATTGTTTTCTTGCCGAAATTTCCCCTGTCCATATCAGACTTAGCCAATTATCTTTAACAAAATTCCCATATAAACGCTATGAGATTTTGTCCAATATATACTTAATTGTCCATAGGTTACTTCTTTGTCCATGTTTGACTACAAAATTTGCATGTGTTTAAATGGCATGTCCAAGATCCTATAATAATAAATGCTTTACTACAAACACTGTTTTTTATTTAGTTACCACTGTTTTTTTACCGTTTATTATCTAACCGCAGCTATCTTTGTTATTGTTGACGTATGCTTTGACCTTGAAAAGCTCTACACCTGCGCTTAAGCCCCCGCTTACACCCCGCGCAAGTATCCCCCGCATGGTGGCCATTTTGTAAGTCACGTGATTTTTGACATATGACAGGTGACAGGTGACATTTGACAGATGACAGAGGACGTTTTACAGATTGGCCACGTCCTAAAATAACGCGTTGTGCAAGATTCCTAAATATCACGTCGGAGATCTTGAGATAATAAGCTTCACCGGTGGACGACAAAAAGAATGACTAAAATCAAACCACTAGAAGCCAAGATATACGTTAAAAACTGTTAAGGCCCTATTAACACTCAAATAACATAATTATTATTAAACATTTTAGTATTAATATTTGTAGATTTATAAAAATTAAATTATTAGCAAAAAGAACAACTAAAATCGATCTAGTAGAAACCGAAATATACGTTAAAAACTATATAAAGATTCATTAGATCCACGTTTGCCATTTAATTTTCAGATCTTCCAATAGCCTAGTGGTATATGGCGTTGGATTCTCACGCAGGTGGCCTGGTGTCATGGGTTCGACTCCCAGCGCCGGCGAGACTTTTTTAATTTATAGGTTTGGTGCGTCCCGGGTTGTCTAACTAGGGCACTAGGCACTGCAGCTAACTTCAGTTGGTGCGTCCCGGGTTGCCTAACTTGGGCTCTAGGTCCTGTAGCTAACTTCAGTCTGCTCGCGATATCGCCCCAAGAGATCTGCTCGCGATATCGCCCCACTCTCTACTCAGAAACTAATAAAGTTAGATATGGTATATTCTGTAATAATAATATAATATGGTGCTTTATTTAAAAATATATATACTTGTTCCTACCCTGTATATTATCACGAATATTACCATTAAAAAGATCTTTAAAAAGCTTTAAGAAAATACCACATTAAGCACATTTAACTTTATTGGTTTTGGAAATATGGCCATCCAAATCAGGTATTTACGTAATTTTTAAAGTATCGACATTTTGTATTAGATAAAAATATTAAATTATTATTCTAGGATTATAAAGTACCCATCAGGAGTATTTAAATCATGTGCCACAAGACTTTCCTTTCTATTTATTTTTTTCCCAAGATGGCGCCCAGCCACCATCTTGAAATTTTCATCTGTCAATTTTACCCTAAAATTTAGTATTTTAGCATCATTTGTATATCCTAAACTTTTACTTTTGTAAATTGGTCCGTTTAAAAAATAAAAGGGGGACATTAAAGAAATTCACTGTAGGCGTGTCTACGTAAGTTGGCGTCATACAAGATACTTTTTTAATATTAACTTTACGAATAAAAGCTATTCTTCATAAACAATTCTGCATGGCTCAAAACTTAAAAAGCAACCATCAGATATAAAATTTGATTAAGTATCCACAAGGTTTGGCCAAAAATGTAATTTTTGCTCAAGAGTAATCTATGTTTTTTTTTCATTATCGAAAATTGTTATACAGAAAAGATGTTTAGAATAAAAACATATTTTTAAATATGCTATTTATTTTTTAAATGAGTGATGGACTAAGGTATATTATAATGTAATGTGTAATATTTTTTTGCTCAATGAATTTGCATAAATAATTTGTACTTCCATCCTCTTAGCTACTTTTTAAACTTAATATATTAACTTAAAACTTAAATTAATTGAAAAGATTAAGTTTTAAATATGTAGCACTCTGTACATTTACAAATTTTCACCGCGCAGAAATTTTATTAGTTTTACCCTCGCCTGTTTAAATAACATATAAAAGGTTTTGCAAAAACTAAAATTTCATTTTCACCCTCGTCGCCTGTCTCAAAAGTTAAAACCGCAGCTCGCTAACGAGGTCGTCTCGGATTATCATAAAAATAACTAGTGGAAAGAGCCGTGCTTAAAAGCAATTTTTCCAGCCAGGTGAAAACATTTTACAGTGGAGTGGACGCCAAAAAGGAAATTAGTGTTTTTCAAGGAAATGCTTTTAGTTGCCTTGCCAAAAGGTTATTTACTTTTTACACGTATTACAAAAACTTTAGAGAGTATTCTACTTTTCGCTATGACTCTTTTTACACATTAATTTGTTGGAATATTCTAATGGAAAGAGTGGTAAATATATATGTTTTTTGTGGGTAATTTTTTTAAATGTAGACAGTAATACAGCATAAATTAATAACAAAAATTGTTGAAAATTACATAACCATTTTTACTTTTAAAAACTCAATAGAGCTGTGAATTAATTAATTATAAATTATGTAAGTTCTGGATTTTTCTCACATAAAGAACTATTGAGAACAACAATTTGAGAAAAATGTGTATTACGGTCTTTAAAATAATAAACACTTAGTAAATTAATAGTTATTTATTATACAAGAGAAAAAAGTTCTAGATTTCAGCTCGAGGCTGTAGTGTCTTCCGACGCGAAGCAAAAATTAAGTAAAATTAAAATTTTAAACTGGTCGGCTGTTGTATTTAAAACAACAATTAATTAGTCCTTGCATTACTATGGAAACCTATAAAAAAGTTATTAAATATCTGTCACTATCATTTTTTACTTGACGGATTTGAATTAATGAGTTAGAACTAAAAGTGATTGTTTAGTAATTATTTTAAATACTATAAAGTAGTATAAAGTAAATATCTGATTGTACAGTGCGTCCAATCTAACTTGTCCACTTATTAAATTTCCATAATTTTTTTATTTCTTAACTTAAAAAATGATCCAAAAACCAAGTACAGCGAATTATCAAGTCTTTTCTCTGTTACGAAGATTACACAAAAAAATTATTCATAGAATATATTGACATGACTTACTTGTTTTTAAATGGGACACTCAAAGTTCTTTTAAAGAGCTTTACAAAAATACTACATTTAATATATCTATCTTTAATAGTTTCTGACATATGACCATTTAAATTTAAAATAAAAATATATAATCTTTCTATTGTATCTTCAGTGATAGCTTAGTCCTGTAGGTAGGTATAGTGGAAATTACATATTATGTATAATTTTTTTTAGATTTAAATAGTCATATTTCCGAAACTATTAAAGATAGATATACCAAATGTGATATTATTGTAAAGCTCTTTAAAGGAACGTTTTAATGGTGGTATAATATACAGGGTGTCCCAATTAAAAAAAAGTAATTTATGTCAATATATCCTGTTAATAAAATTGTTTTGTGCAATCTTTACTACAAAAAAATCTGTATAAGTTAGTTTTTGGATCATTTTGTTAAGTTAAGAAATAAAAAGTTATAGGCATTTAAAATGTGGACAAGTTAGATTGGACGCACTGCACTTTAAATGAAATGTAAGTTTTGTACAATAATATATTCTAAAATTTAATATTTACCTTAAATTACGTGTATGTTTGTTCGGGTAAAAAATAATTTTTGTAACGACCGGGCGTAAAATTCAATTTTACGCCCTCATTTGAGGGCGTAAAATTTCACTTTTACGCCCTAGGGTAAAAAGTATCAAAAAAAAGTTTTTTTTATTTTTATTATGTTTTATATTTCAACTTTGGATGTCTTTAATAGTTACCTATTTTGCTGATTTTTCGAAAGGTACTAAACAAAAATTCAAGTGTACTGTATTTTTAAAATAAGGTTCTCTTTTCGTGTTTTTGCATTTTTTAAGATTTTTATAAAGACTATCATATTTAAGGTGGTTTCTTTTTAAATTGACATCCTGTATATTAATAATTATGGATAATTTTTTGGGTGTGTATTGAAAAACTCTTTATTTTTTAAATTTAGGAATCGGCGCCGGTTATGACGGTATCAACATGACCCCTTCTGGCCTAGAAGACGTATCCCGCTATCCCTACCTTTTTGCGGAGCTGCTTTCTGATCCTACCTGGTCCGAAAAGGACATCCTTTCACTGGCTGGCTTGAACTTTCTTAGAGTGTTCAAAAAGTCGAGGAGATCAGAGATCAATGGAAAAAAGCAGAGGTGTTACCATTCGAAGATCTTGGCCCCAGGAATGATTTAGAAGAATGCGTCTCAAAGAGCTCCTGACGAAAATTTTTACTTTTATTAACCTACTTGTGATTTTTATTACCAAATTGTGTTGATTGTAAAACATCCTGTTTAACAGAGTGTTACACAGGCGGGGTGTTAACGAATCTATACCGCAAGTTATAACTCTTAAGCCGGTTCCAGACACTATACATTTTGGCGAATAACGAAACTTCGTTCGTCGGCGAAGCACAATTTTCAATTGAAGATATGTTTTTGTTGGTTCGGCGGATTCATTTAATTGATGGTTTTTATTTGGGTACACGCCAATTAGAACTTTTTTTCTAAAAGAAAATTAAGAAAAACCTAAAAAAACTCAAAAAATTTAAGGTAGGTAACAAGAAAACTAAAATGAAGATATGTTTTGTAGTTCGGCGGATTCATTTAATGGATGGTAATTATTTGGGTACAGGCCAAAAATTAAAATTATGAGTACTAAAAACCAAAAAATTAAAACAAGTAAAAAGATAATTTAAAATCGACGTTTCGTTGGCAAATCTGCCACCGTTGTCAAGAGAAATTTAATACAAATAATAAAAATAAAAATTTACTATTATTAGGTTTTAAATTTTAATTTTTTTATCTTTTTTAGGAGATTCTGAAATCTCTTTGACATTAAATGTCAAATATGTTTGTTTGGTTATAGTGTCATAGTGATATAGATAACTGGTTGCTGGTATATTTATTGTTTATATTACAAAAAAGGTGAATAGTTAGTTAATTTTAAGTCTTCCTGAAGATACTTCAGTATTAACCAAAGGCAACCAAGTGTTATTTAAATTAACTGAAATTGATGCTACAGAATTATCTTTATTTAATAATATATACGCACTTTCTTTGATTTTGCGTTTTTTAGAATAAGTTTTCTTTGCTAAAATGCTCGAAGCATCTCAGTTTATTCTATGATTGTTATCAAATGCGTGTTGGCAGATTTTTGATTTATGAAATTCTGCGTTTTTATTGTATGATCTGTGTTGTTTTATGCGTTTGGCTAATGGTCTACAAGTTTCACCTATAAAAACTTATTGCATTCGCAAGGTATTTTATAAATGTCATTTTTTGTATTTACATTTAAGTTGTATGGTTTTGTGTTTTTTATTGAGATCTGATAGTGTTTTTTGTTTTAAAGATTTTGCGATTATTAAATTTATGTCCTATTCGTTAAATTTTATTTGATAGTCCGGGAATGTATGGTAAAAATAAATTTGTAATAGGCTATTTTAATTTTGTCTTATAACATTGTTTAAAAGTCAATATAACTGATTGGTAAATACCGTTTTAGAATTGATTCATTGCCTAAAATTGATGTTATTCTACCTATACCAATTTATAAGACAAAATCAAAATAGACCCATTACAAATTTATTTTTACCATACATTCCCGGACTAATTGGTGACAACTTTGACGTATATTAAATTGTTTAAAAGTCAACATAACTGATTGGTAAAAACCGTTTACGAATTGGTTCTTTGCCTAAAATTGATGTTATTCTACCAATACCAATTTTTTCTTTGATCAGACTAATAGTCTAGGACTCAGGAGTTATGGCTTGTCTAATAGATTCGTTGACACACCCGGTATAGAATAAAAATGCCAAAAATATCAATATTAAAACCTGATAAATTTCATTATTTAAAAGTAATTATTAGCTTTCTTTATTTTTGCCATGTCCTGTATAGGTTAAACATATTTTGTACGTACAGGGTGTCAAAAAAATAAGTAATCTAAAATGTCTCTAAAAAGCAGAACAACGTTGAAAAACTACAAAAGTACCGACAGTGCAAAAATCAATCAATTTTGGCTTAAGCACTTTTTTAAATTTTCTGAAGCAGTACTAATTATTTAAAAACATTAAAGTTACTTATTTACTTTGTATACCTTGTAAGAAAATACGGCAGAACTTGTTATAAAAGAACAATTTGCAGGGTATCCGAAAAACATATTTTTTTGGAGGTAAGTTAATAAACCCAAATTCTGGAATTCTAATATTATGTACAGGGTGGTGCATATTTGTTGATCTTGCAGGGTATAGCGAAAACTTAAAGAAATAGAACAAATCTGATTGCACAATCTCGACTTCGATTTTTAAAACAAATTCAATGGTGAAAGTAACTTGATTCGTTTTGGAGATACAGAGTATTTTTAAATTAAGTTAGCCTAGCCACTTGTAACTTGCTTGATAAATAAAATGTAAATAAAAAAAGTTTCAGGGATTTTTACGTAGAATTCAGTGGGATGCCTATCTTTTTTCCATTGACTTTTATATTAAAGTTATAACACAAAGTTCGTTTTTTTAATGAAACACCCTATATATTTTATTACCAGTAAAAGGTCTTCTTAAAGGCCCTAAAAAATACCACATTTGATATATTTAATTTGTCATAGTTTCGGAAATATAGACATCGTCATCAGGAGTTCGATAATAAAGTGGTATTAAAAAAATACCCTGTATATTTTATTACCATTAAGAAGACATTTTAAAGACCTTTAAAAATTTACCACAGAAAATGATTTTCTCAAACAGTTTCGCAAATATGAACTTCCAAATCTTGTTTCAATCTGGTGGGTATATCTACAAGTTTGTAGATTTATATGTACATATTTCCAAAACTATAAAAGATAAATATATTAAATGTAGTATTTTGTTAAATCTCTTTGAAATATCTTTGCAACGGTAATATAATATACAGGGTGTTTCGTTAAAAAAATGATGATGGCCATATTTCCGAAGCTATTAAAAATACATATCCAGTGTGGTATTTCTTATAGCTTTTAGAGAGACCTTTCAACTGATAATAAAAATACAAAAAGCTTAATTTAAATTGCCCAACTATGTGTTGTAACTTTAAAATAAAATTCAATGGAAAAAATATAGAAAAGCCACTGGATCCTCTCTGAAAACCCTCTGTATCTTCAAAACAAATCAAGTTAGCCATAAAATACTTTTACCACTGAATTTGTTTCAAAAATCAAAATTAAGATTGTGGAATCAGATCTAATCTATCTCTTTAAGCTTTCGCTATACCCTGCAAGGTCCACAAAAAGGCGCCACCCTGTACAAAAGTACTTTGTCCATACAAGTACCGTTTATGCATTGCATATTAATCAATGATTATAGAGAAGGGAAAAGTAACAGTTTTTATACGCCAACCCATTAAAAAATAACACACATTTTTCGATCACTTCCGGTCAGTGGCGTAGCTAGAGGTGTTGGACTCCGGGTGGCAAGTAAAGTCGTCAAGCCCATACCCCATTTCAGTAAATCAGACCAAAACAAAAAAGGTGCTCACCACAAATAGGGGTCCCTCCCACTGAAACATCATGTACTTTCTTAAGGAATCCCCCGTTTGTATACGGTTTTTGTTCTCAGAAAAAACTTGACAACCTTTACCTCACCTCACCTCCAAACTATTATATCCTCTTTGTGGTTCAATCCTTACTTTTTTCTTATCTAAATTAAGTTAATTACTACAATTTTTTTTCAATAAATACCCCCTTTCGGGGCCCCTTCTATTTGGGGGCTCGGGGCAGATTGCCACCCCTAGCTACGTTAGTGCTTACTCTAACTCTGAGACAATTCGAAATCACAACTTACATTTTTATAAGCATTAACGCCGACTTGCTTTTTTAAAGAAATTTTTAATGTTGCATATAGGTGACCATAAAAGGACGTTAGAATATACAGGGTGTTTTCCAATTGCGGTAAAACAATCTAATGGCGTATTTTTGAGCCAATTTCATGAAAACAAGTTCATATAAACGTAGGTCCGGAAATGCTTTGTTTTTAAGATACAGGGTGTTAAACTTTATAAAAAAATCTCCTTAATATGCCTTATCCGATTTTAACAAAATTTGGCTGTTGTATTTTTAAAAACATGCAGTTAATTTAGCCCCAAACTAATTTTACTTTGTGAGACAAGGTTTATATTTTTTTCGGATGAAAGTCCTAAAAATACAACTTTTTGCCCTTAATATATTTAAGTAGCTTGTTTAGTTTTCCAGAATAAAAAATAAAATCCGCTAAAGTGCATAATCCTGTACCATGCAGAAACATTGGGGCATTTTTTTTTAAATTAAGTGCTATTACTTTTTATTCACAATTATGTTAAATGCTTAATTAAATAACGTTTATTTTTAGTCTATCAAATTTTACTAAATAAAGTGTTTTAGAAATTTGTGGGTTTCTTGAAAAGTTTAACACTCTGTATCTTGAGAACAAAAATTTGAGGACCAATGTTTATATAACCTTTTTTCATAAAAATACCTCAGGAATACGCCCTTAAATTTTCTTACCGCAATTGGGAAACACCCTGTATAATAATAATAATATATTTCTGTGACACTAAAAGTAATCAAAAAAATGAAAAATATGCAAAAACTAATTTACTTCACATCCAAAAAAAAAACGATTTAGCTCGCGAGCTGAGGGTTGTCGATTCCTGACCTATACCAAATCTTATTTTAATACACCTGAAACTTTAGAAATTATGGCTTGTCTAATAAAATCGTTGACATATAGGAACACCCACGGTACTCTGGTATTTAGGCATATGCCTTCGTGAGATGTCAAAAAGATAAAAAAATCAAGCCCCGACTAAGAGTTTTTGGACACCCTGTAAGTATATTTTTTGTATCTTATTTAAAACCACTTATATATTTTCTAAGGTAAAAGCTACGTAGATTTAATTGCATAGATAAACCATCGCACAAATTGCGTGTTCACAAAAAAAACTAAGTAAAAGAACATGACGTGTGTATTAGAGTTTAAATAGAGTATAATAGGGTGACCCAAAAACTAAACGCAACGTTATTAGAAATCCTACTTTTTGGTTTACCCTGATTAGCAAACCTTAAGCCGTGTCCAAACTTGCGACAATTCGCCTTGCCGCTTCACGCCGCATACCCCGCCACATAGCGCGAGCGTGACATGGACGGAATTCACGTCGTTTCAAGGGCTTGGCGAATGATGCGCCGATGATTTAGAACTTGTCGTTTTTTTGTCGTCAATGGAGCGCGCAAACAGGTTGCTTAGTTTGGACGAATGCTTGGCGAATTGTTGCAAGTCTGGACGCGACTTTATATTAACACATTTATTTCAGAAGAAAAACAGACAAGCATTATTAAAAACAAAGTAATACAATTTATTTAAAAAAATACAATATACAACAATATACGGGGTGTTACAAATTTAAGAGGCACCATTAGGATCTCGGGAAAGGTAAAAGATACAGGGTTGGTTAAATTAGGGCAAAATTGCGCATTTTTATGCTTAACAGTATACCATTTGAAAAATTTAAAAATTTGAACCCGTTTCGAAATTATCCAGAAAGAAAACGAAATTTTGCTAAACAGTTTTTATTTTTTTCTTAATTTATTTGAAGATATGTTTTAAAACAAACGACGCATTATCATTGCCACTTTTTCTATTCTATAAAATATTGTTACTAAATTTAAAATCCGACGTTTCGTCTTTGAGCGACCATCATAAACTTATTTTTTAAATAGGCGGAATATTTGGTATTAAATTTAATAAACTCGTTTTTGATTTCAAAATCCAACGATATATCACAGTTTACATTATACGACGTTTTGAACCAAAAAACATTATTACTTATGTTTCCATTTTCACTATACTCATTATTATTCTTTTTCTCTATTTTATTTATTCAAAACTTAACTAACAAGCTATTACATACGTTTACCAATACGTAATAAAATAAAGCATTTAATTTAATCAAACGCCTCTATCAACTTTATTGTAGCCCGTCATAAAAAAATGGAAGTATACCAACGAGGTTATAACTCGTGAATAATGATTATTTTTCGATTTAATACGTCGCTTAAAAGTAAAGTGTTAAAATTAAAATAAGAGTTTATTATGTTTATAAATAAATATTCTGCCTATCTAGAAAAACAAAGTTGATGATGGTGGCTCAAAGACAAAACGTCGGATCCTAAATTTATTGATAACATTTTATAGAACAGAGCAAGTAGAGATGATAATATTGAGTCATTTGCTTTAAATTATCCCATTAAGTAAACTGAGAAAAAATAAAAATTGTTTCGCAAAATATAGCTTTTTCCGGATAATTGCGGAACAGCTGCATTTTTTAAATTTTATTTTGCAAGATGTTTAACAAAACCATGATGGTAACCACTAAAATACTTATACAGGGTTCGTTTTTTTAAACTTACAATGGCTATATTTTCTAAACCAAGGCAAATATCAAATAATAAAAAAATACCGTTTCTTTAAAACCTGGGGGAATATAAATGACGTATTTTTAAAAACACCTCCATTAAGACCTTAAGCTGCACCCCCAGTCACTTAAAAATCTTAAATGGCAAGACCCTTTATGTGGCACCACTCTGGAAAGCTTATAAAAAAATACTTTTCGTTGGTCATAAAAAGTTGGCGTAAAGTCGAATGCTATTCTTAAATTTTAGAAAAATCATACTTTATTATTTTTAAAGAATACTAGAAAATGTCGAATTAAATCAATACAAAATTAATTAAAATTTAACAATAAATTAAAATAATACTCCTCGTAGGGTTAACCTGTCCCCATAAAAAGTTCTGGTTAGTTTTAGTTAGTTCCCTTTCTGAATTTTGTTAAGAAAAAAGTAATAGCAACTGGTCTTTCTGGTAAGCGCTTGTGCAACAGCACTAACTAGAACATCTTAGGAGGGTGGGTTAGCTCTACAGAAAAAATTATTTTAATTTATTATTAGTTTTTAATTAATTTTACATTAATTTAATTGGAAATTTTTTGATATGCATAATAGGGTATGATTTTTCTAAAAGACAGTTGTGGATTGACTTTTTTTATTTTTTAATTCATTCAATTTTAAAAAATATTATACTTACTGCAACAACAGCCAGCAAAATATGACAAACAAATGTCATATTGCCACAAAAGGGTTCTTTTTACCTGATTTTTTATTAATAAATTAGAGTTAATCTCTGTTAATTTTTAATTCAGAAATAAATGTGGTAATATTTATATTATATTTCATTCCAGTTTGAAAGAAAATTAAAAACTGGTACCAACCCTAACTTAATTACTTTAGATAAAGTGTTTTAAATACAGGGTGCTCAAAAAGGATGTATCAAAATTTTATAAAGCTTTTAGATAAGATTAATGTCAGGTTTTTTTTAACAGGCTTTCCCTTGCTTGGATATTGATTCCTATTGAACAATACGATACAATTGTTTTTTTCTTTGCTTTTTGCAAAACATCCACAATTGAGGGGCCTAGTTTCAAAGTGTACAATCTCCAAAATTAGATTTTCATGTTATATCTAATAAAAATTAAACAAAAAAATTTGTACGTTGAATGTAATTTATTCCTTCTTAGGTTTAAACACTTTGTCATTGTTGTAGTTTTCGCCTAAAAGTGATTTATTTAAATTCAGGGCAAAAAATCCAACTTTTGGAGCATTTATCTCCCTGTTGTATTTAAAAATATAAATGAAGATTGTACACTTTAAAACTAGGTTCTCAATTGTATTACCAGATTTCTTTCAAACTTGATGGGAAAACACATCTGAAAGGACTTTCATTTATATTTTAAACATCTATGCAAAACTATGAAAAGAACATGTTGCTCATATTATTGGATGACAATTATCAAAAATTAGCGAATAAAATAACATATGTATGTTATGTTGTATGTTGGAGGTCCGGAAAGCCACGTCCACCGTCCTCGTTTCTAAACGAAACCTCTAATCAGCCCGATATCTATCACTCAATACAACCGTTAAAGCCAAATGCTTACTTACCTGATTTGAGCTCCGCGAAACCGCTTTTTTAATTCTTCAATCGTTAAAAAAATGTGATGCAGGTTAATCCAATAATTTCTGTGAAAATTCAAATGTAAATTATTAATTTGCATTGTCATATACAGTACTCGTCTAAATTCAGGACCACCACTTCTAACTTTAAAATTGTTTGGTATTTTTTCATGAAAATTTGATTCCTTGCCTACAATTTAGTATATGTTGTCTTAATAAAGTTCTAAAGTTTTTATAAAAAAATACCAAACAATTTAAAAGTTAGAAGTGGGGGGTCCTGACTCTAGACAAGCACTGTATGTATATAAATGTAGGTATTTGAGTGTATCTAATTCTGCATTATTAAAATATCGTGTTTCGTAGGGTTTTCAAGGAAAATTGAAATTTTAAAGAAAAATGAATCGGGCAAGACCGCCCAGAGAAAATTCTTCTTTCAAGGTGGCCCCAAACCATATATTTGCGATTTAGCTGTGCAGATATGTAAAATTTTGTTAGTAAAAATAATAATGTATTTTTCTTGTTAATTTTGATACGAAATGTGTAAAAAATATTTAAATTTTTTATGTTGGATTTTACCTTCTAGTCGTATGCAAATAATTTTATTACTTAAAAATTCTAAATGTGTACGACCTATAATAACTATACAAGTTATTATTTTTTTATATGATTTAATTATTTTAAAAATATTTTATTTTATGGTTAAAACTATCTTAATTGGTTGGCGGCCTTGTCCACCCTTGGTGGGCGGCATTGGTAGGTTCTTAAATACATAAAGTTATTTCTACTAAAAACGTCAATTTATCAAAAATTAAGCATACATACCTTAATATAAACAATCTTTTAAAAGAGACTTATATGTTACTTATACTTCACAATAACCAAATTTGCTTAAGTAAGCGGGGCTTCCCGGACCTTCCTACTTTTAAGAAAATTGCTTTAGTATTCTACTCGGTGATATAAATGAAAATCCTGTGTATAACTATTTTTTCGGAATTTTTATTATACTCAAATTTGATAATAAGAATATATATATTTATGTGACTGATAAGTTTTTATAAAAACCTTTTTAAATTTTGTCAGTTTTATAACGTTTTTATCCATTTTAGAATGTATTTTGTCTAAAATATTATTGTAGGTTTTACATAGGCGTTATACTGAATGAATACGAGAGATAAATTTAATTTTTGTAAGTAAGTTTAATTTTCAGTCGCAAGTTTAGATTTGATTAACAAGAACTAATTTTCTAGAAAGAGTATATTATTTAAAATGGATTAGGCACTGATTTCCGAAAAACATATTTAAAACAAATTAAAAATTAACTGCGAATCATACAAAGATATTTCACTTCTAGCACATTAGCTACACCATCTGCTCAGACACGGTTTAAGACCTTTATTGTATTTGCTTAAAACTTAACTTTGTTAGTTAAAGTTATAAATAGTTTTTGGTGGTATATTAAACTGCCCAACCTTTCATGCTTGTTATTTTATGTTACAAACAAATGTAAATAATCTTTCTATTGGGATGTATAAGTAATGTTGCACATTGCGTCCCAAAACAGCAAACGTGTTCGGTATTCTCGGCTTCATCCACCGATAGTATGTACTCTTTCTAAGAAAAATATATTTTTTTCTACGTACAAAGATTAAAGGCACATTTGTTGGGTACCTAAAACACTTTTTAAAGTTTTTTTTTCAAATAAACACAAAATAAAAGTACCTATATATCCTATATCTATCTGATAAAAAATTAATTCACAAATGTGCCAAAAATCCAAATAACTGCCAATATCATTCTTTATGTACACAAAATGTTTCCTATTAGCTTATAAAACGATGAATCTCAGTTTAGTCCCCATGTGTTAATAAATTCTGTTAATCCGGAATAGCGGATTGGCGCAATGTTTAAAATAGTACAGGCAATGGGGAGCAAGTTACTCTTGTCCATAATGCGTAATTCCCCAGTAGTATTTTTTCCACAGATAGATGGTGTATGACGTAATGAACCTAAATGCACAAAATACCTACAAATATGGCTAACAGAAGTGCCGCCATTTTGCGAAAAAAAAACCGTTTGGGCCTGTATCTCTGTAACCGTGCACTTGAGGCTCACAATTAATAAGACCTTTATTATAGAAAATTTAATTTTCTATCTTTTTTGTTCAACGAATTTTTTGTACCACTTACTGTTCACGATTTATAATATTACTGTTTGTTTATTGACTTTTTACCATAATTCTTCTAATAATTCTTTAAATAATAAATTGCTAATAACTAAACTTTAAAAACCTATAAATTTTCTACAACTTTAATCCTAAACTTTTTCCCTAAAATTATTATTTTTAAAGTTATTACGCGGTAATATCAAAAATCCTGTTACACACGCTTGGCGCGAACACGTCATCCAACATCTGGCCAGGTGTTACTATGGTTTCTATTCTCGGATTACGCTATGCATTCTTTACTTTACACTTCGTTCTTATTAACCTTGTACTCGGTAGTACAACATTGAACGCATTGTAACTTCGAAAATATTAATCTTAGAAAAACAAGTTTAAATTAAAAGTTGTAGAAAATTTAGCGATTTAAAAGTTTGAATATTAGCAATTTATTATCTAAACAATTATTAAAAGAGATATTGGTAAAAGTCAATAAACAAACAGTAATAAATTCTATAAATCGTAAACGGTAAGTGAAAAATTATAAAACAAAAAAAAGGATATTTAATTATCTATAATAAAGGTTCATATAATTATGGGCCTCAAGTGCACGGTTACCGGGATACAGACCCAAACAGTTTTTCGCAAAATGGCGGCACTTCCGTTCGCCATATTTGTAAGTATTTTGTGTTTTTAGGTTCATTACATCATACTGCACCTATTTGTGAAAAAAATAACTCGTGGCAAATTTTTTTAGAAAAAATCCTCTATTTTATGTACTAAAAAAGATTTCCAGTGGAATTTGTTGTATAGGAAACATTTTGTAAGAGTATAAGTTAATTTTTCTGTAAAACCCAAACAGATTTAGCGTAATTAATGATCGATCCATAATCTGTGAGTGAGTGAAAATGTACAATATTATTTTTAGTTTAAATAAGTGTTAGAGAGATGTATTTAAGAAACCATATTTTTTACCATTATTACTAAGAGTTTATATGTCGTTGAGTTTAAATGTTTATTAGAGAATTGGTCCCTATTTATGTAGAATAAATTACACAAATTCAAGTAAAAATGTGTTTTTTTTTCATCGCAAACAGGTAAAAATAATAGGCGTAACTAGCCATTAAATCTGGGAGCGGCCGAAATAAATCAGAATGATGGCAACACGCAATTGCTGTAACAAAATTTATTTTGTGAAGAGCAAAAAAAAGGGTCTCATGTAAACAAGTAATTTTTTCCCGTGAGGGAAGGGGGGCTAGACGTTGCTAAATATTATATGTACAGGGTGTGTTATTTTCAATGGTTTTACAGGGTATCTTGAAAACCGTAAGGAATATCAAATCCCTAATATTTGACTCTTAATCCTTTTTTTTTTGAAAAACCAATTGAATTGTAAACAATTCATGGCCATTGCGATCCATCTCAAATTTGCAGGGCGATTTTCAGATTTTGCTTATTTTTACAACTTTCTTTAACTCGTTTGCTATTAAAATTATGAAAAAGCTTTAGATTGGTTAATTGTATGGGTTTTTTTCGTAAAATATTGTGATGTAACTAGTTGTTTTCTATTATGGGCCATTTTTGAGAAAATTGTTAAAATTAGGTTTGTTCTTATGAAACACCCTGTATATTTTTATTTTTATTTATTACGTCCGCTTTAAGCTTTTTAAAAATATAAAGGTACTAAAAGGTATTTTCTATTTCAAATTTTAATGAAAATTTGCATTTTTCATAAATTTGTTTTTTTTATAGAATTATAATAGAATATACAAAGAAAATCGTATTTTTACTAACAAAAAACAAAAATTACAAGAAATGTTCCAATTAAAGTGTTCTATAAGTGTATTTATTTCATTTTTATCTGGCAAATATTTTTTCCTGTAATGGCAAAAATCTATAATCGTTGGTAATAGGTAGGGATTTTCAATAATAAACTCATATTTTTATAACTTATTTATTATCGTTATGTAGTAAGGTAAAAAACTACATGTTTATTTTTAAAGCTTAAGTATGGTAATGAAAACGAGTTACAAATATAACGGGTAATTTTTAATAAAATATGTAGTTGGGATAGCTAAACCAAAAAAAAGCATTTAAAAATAATTTTCAATAAAATTTGAAATAAAAATAACACAAGTATATATTTTTGGAAAGCCCAAAGAGAGCTTAATAAATATAAATAACCCATATAACACTTTTTGCCGGCGTGGTACATTTAATTTACTGGCATTGCCAACACTCTTTAATGGCAAGGCATTGGCAAAAAGGTATCAAAAAGACACGAAAGTGGGCAATTGGCCGTTATTAGGCCACGTGTTGCAGATAAAGTGATGGCATCCGTCATTAATAAGTTATTGGCAAAAAATGCGTTTAAGATGATGGCATCCATCATTAATAAGTAAGGTAATATTGACATGGTTATCTGTAAGAAAAAATCTTTATAAAAACCAAATAAATAACATTTTTAATAAGGTGTGTGTAATTATTGAACTAAACCCCAATATTTTATATTAATAGGAAACAAAAACAAGTACCTAACATTAAGGGCAAAAATAGCACAGCTATATAATTTGAATTTGGCGGGCAAACGATAAAGTAGACTCACGCGCCATCTGCGTTTGCCTTCCTTGAAGACAGACAAAGAAGGCCCAGCAGCTATCTCTCTCTCGGATAATTTATTTACATTTAGTTGCTCGTCTCATTGTTGTCTCTGCACTAGCCGAAGATATTTCTTTCAAAGCTAAGTGAGATCACCTACGGCAGACCGCTCTCGAATTATTTTTCTCTAATGGGTACGGTTTAGACGATAAAAAGCAAAGATATTGCAGAAACGTAGTATTTTATTGTCCATTACGCCATCTATCAGTATGTCAAGAAAACTATTAAATATATATAATATTTTTATTAACACGTCATGTTTACATCTCCTAACAGTCTACTTAAATATCTTGCCTTCTCGACTAGCCATCACCAATTAATCACACAACACACACTTATTAGGTATTGAATACATTTAATTATATCTATTAAAAAACTCTTTTCTTTAAAAAGAAACTAAAAGCTAGAAAACCACGTAGACAACAAATGCACAAAGCAGTCACCTTCGGTCGAAATTAACGTAGCTAATTTTACCATCATTTTATTTTTATTCGCTCCAAAATACATAATAAACATTTTGTTTGACCTAATTTTTATTTGCATGATTTTTAACAATAAAATGTTATGAAAAGGCCATTTCCTTTAAATTATGTAAAAAAACATAAAATAATGTTGTTTAGCTGCCATTATAAATAAAACAGATCAAAAAAATTGCTTTAATGTTAGTTAAATACCAATGTTAATAATATGGTTTAAAAAGTATGAATATGCGTTGAAAGTTTGCCTTCAAAAATCCAATATTTATTTGCCTGCAACAAAAACGCGTGCTTTATTTAATCAGGATTCGTATGCCGCCATTTTTCTATGCTTGCCGGCAATTCGCCTGCATGTAAAATTTATTGGCAATTAAGTGTTTATTTAGGGTTGACTTTTTAATGCGTATAAGATGTTGGCATAATATTGCCACCAATTGCCAATGCTTTACCATCAATGCCAATATAAAAATGTACATTGCCGGCAAATAGTGTTTGCTGGGAAAAATATACCATAATTCCATAAGAAGAAACATATAGGTTAAGTAATTTTCTCAAAAACTTCCCAAGATAAAAAAAAACTAATACCAATAACTAAAATATTCTACGAAAAAAAAATACAAAATTAAATTATCTAAGTTTTTTTATAACTTTATTAGCAAACGAGTTAAAGAAAGTTGTTAAAATAAGCAAAATATAAAAAATCACCTTGTAGCTCCGAGATGGATTCAAATAGTCTTGAATTGTTTTTACTACATTCAGTGGCGGATTAAGGCTAAAACGGGCTCTAGGCATAATTGTTTTTTCGGGCCTGAAAATATTTTCAAGAGCAAAAAAACATTATTTTCGGGGTCCAAAATTTTTATTTTCCGCATTTCTGGGCCCTAAATTTACGGGTCCTGGACACGTGCCCATATGTCGCCTAGGCCTAAATCAGCCCCTGACTTTATACAGTTGTTTTCTTTAAAAACGATACCCCGTAAAACCATCCAAAATGAAACACCCTGTACAAATGAACCTTTATGGTACATTTTTCCTGAGGGGGACCTGACATCGTCTGGAGGGGAGGCCCGGCCGCCCCAGCCCCACACCGTAGTTACGCCGATGATGTAAATTCCGTCTAAAATTCCTTATACTAACTCCAGATATTCTTTAAATTTGTTTAAAAATGAATTTTATTATTCTAATTCAAATTTTGTATTAAAAGTTGCTCATTGACTATCGAATACGATAATCTTACTACTTACAGAGCCGTGTGTAGGGGAGGGGAGGAGGGGCAAAGAGGGCAATTACCCTTTACCAGGAGCCCAAAAATTGTACTCACTTTAGCTTTATATCAAGACTTGTGTGCAAAAAGAAGGGAGAATCCATGGTTGAGAATTGTTTTTGGGGCGCTGATCACAAATCTAATGGCATTTTTAGCGTAAACGCTTGGCATTTCAACTAAACCTCACAGGGTGTCCCACTGGAAACTGCCGCGATCGATTTCTCGAATAAGACGCTTTGGAAAATTTTAAATATTTGGTAACATATACAGTCAGTAGGGGACATATAACTAAAATATCTCGTCAACTCTACCACTTCCGGTTATAACGGAAGTTAATGTCAACTTTATTATTTTACATGGAAGACTCTATACATTATTTATTTTTTAGATTCTGCGTAAAATTCTAAACATAATTTATGTATAATATTTCATACCTAAGTTCAACCGTTTATAACTTTTTTTAATTTTATGTCAAAAATGACCTTTACAAGCCATTACATAACCCTTAATTTCTTTTAAATTAAAGCCTTTAATATGAGTTGGGTTTGGGTTTCTAGTAGAGAAAGAACTACTTTAGCAGACTATATTGGTATTTTATCAAATAATAAATACAGAGTGGTCAAAAGTAATCGTTAAAAATTATTACGACAAAAACCTTAAAAGTAATTTTTTTAATGGAAACTCCTATCTTTATTACCTTATATCCTATTAGGCATTAAAAATAAGGGTAAGTTTGTATAAGAATGTCTATTCCAAAAATTTATACTTGTTAAAATATTAACGATTTAATATTGATCTATTCTAACAATGCATTTAAGTACGGGTGTATAGGGTAGTTGGCTGTGACTCCGCATTTTGTTGTCAAGGCCAACTAGAAGCCAAACTATAAGCCGTAGGAAATATGGTTAGAATAAATAAAATATTAAATTCTAAATATTTCAAAAAATATCAAAATGTTTAAAAAGACAAATTTATACAAAATTGTCCTTATTTTTGATGTTTATAGGATAAGGTAAAAAAGATAGGGGTTTCCATTTAAAAAAATGACTTCTCTGTATTTATTAATTGTAAAAATATCAATACAGCCTGCTAAAGTAGTTCTTTCTCTACGAGAAACCCAACCCCAACTCATATTGAAGGCTTTTGCTTAGAAGAAATTAATGGTTATGTAATGGCTTGCAAACGTCATATTTGACATAAAATTTAAAATAAGTCAAAAACGGTTGGACTTAGGTATAGAACATTATACATAAATTATGTTTAGAAATTTACGCAGAATCTAAAAAATAAATAATATATAGGGTGTTCTATTTAAAATAAGGAAGTTAACATTAACCTCCAGTATAACCAGAAGTGGTAGAGCTATCAAAATATTTTAGTTGTATGCCCCCACTGACTTTATAATGTTGCCAAATTTTCAAAATTTTCCAAAGCGTACATTTTGAGATATTGATTGCGGCAGTTCCCGGTGGGACACCCTGTGAGGTTTAGTTCAAATGCCAAGCGTTTACGCTAAAAATGCCATTAGAGTTGTGATCAGCTCCCCAAAAAACCCCGTATAAAAATTGGGTAATTTTCTATAAACCTGCGGCAACCCTGATTTTGAGGAATTTTGGTATACGGGGGTTTTGGGGCGCTGATTACGAATCTGAAAGAATTTTTTGGCGGAAACGTTTCATTCTCGAGATATTCATCATCCAAGTTGAAATTTAAACTAATCCTTTTTTCACTATATTTCACCTTCTTGGATTAAAAAAGCGGGGTGAAAATAAAATATTGAATGCCACTTTAGCTTAAAATCAAGAATTATGTGCAAAAAGACGGAGAAATATAGTTAAAAAAGGACAATTTTAAATTCCTACTTTGATGATGGATATTTTGGGAACGAAACGTTTCCGCCAAAATTCTTTCAGAATCATGATCAGCGCCAGCGCCCCAAAAACCCTCGTAAACCGAAATTCGTCAAAATCAAAGTTGCGTAGGTTTTTTAGAAAACGACCAAAAATTTGGCCAAAATCGGAGTTGCGGTCAGTTTCTAGATAATTACCAAAAAGTCTAGTACATATCCATTTTTTTCGCTCCGTGTGCTGATGAGTCAGGAACACAGAACTCTTAAGCCTGATTTATAGTTTCAGTAACGTAAGACTTAAGACTTAAAACTTAAGCGTTAAGACGTATAAGAAGTAAGCAGTAATGACAAGTCAATTTATAGTTCCTTAATTTAAAGTATCTCCTTAAGTTTTTTAGGTTATGAATATTGTTGTTGTCATTTTAAAAATGTATTTTATAAATTATAATTTAGGTAGATTGGTTCTATGCTGTTTACAAAGGACATCAACGACAACAAAAATAAAATTTAATGTAAAATGGCCCATAAATAACCAAAAATGTAAACATGAGGCTGCCGATTATCGGCGAAAACGACCGATGTCAACCGAGCCGTAATACTTAAGACTTAAGAAATAAAAATAAACCATTTCTTACTTCTTACGTCTTACGGCTTAATTCTTACTGCTTAAGTTTTTGGCACTATAAATTATCAGGTTACTTGTCACATGTTCA
Organism: Listronotus bonariensis; assembly: GCA_014170235.1. NCBI lineage: Eukaryota > Metazoa > Arthropoda > Insecta > Coleoptera > Curculionidae > Listronotus > Listronotus bonariensis. Next base: position 98,179 of record JACEGR010000458.1, on the reverse strand, counting down.
TTTTTCTTACGGCTTAACGTTAAGTCTTAAGTCTTATGTTACTGAAACTATAAATCAGGCTTTAAGAGTTCTGTGGTCAGGAGAGATGCAAAATAATGCAATTTTAGTGAGGTTTTAAAATTTATAAAGCGGTTTTTACAGTTAGAATGTTTTCTTGCATGCAATGATTTCTTGCTGCAATTTTTCGATCTGCGCACGCGCCTTTTTCTCTTTTTAAAATTGCTGCAAAATGCACCTGTGCAGATCGAAAAATTGCAGCAAGAAAACTTTCATGCAAGAAATGATTCAAAAGCTGTTTTTTCAGTTTGAAAGTTTTCTTGCATGCAATTTTTTCTTGCTACAACTTTTCGATCTGCACACGCGCATTTTTCTTTTTCTCTGCAACTGTAAAAACAGCTGGACAAATCGCAGCAATGCCAAACGGCCCTAAAATTTGGTATGTTTGGTTGCATAACCGATTTTTTTTGTAATTGTCAAAATTGTCATTCAATGACAGCCAGTTCCAAAGAAATGTATATTTTTAAAGAACGATTTTTCTATTTTAATTTTACAAAAATTGCTTTACAACTTTATATTTTATTGTATATATAAAATGTACCGTATTTATTTTAATTGTATTTTATATTTCTTTGTATCCTAATAAAAGAACAAAATAATTTCAAAAAATGGCTTCTACATTGCTTCAGACCCCAAAATTTGAAGAATTGTGCCGGTTATGTGCCTCAAAGACTGAATTAGTGCTCTCTGTGCATATTTTTGAAGGCGAGGGATCCATCAGGGAACTTAACAAAAAGATAGATAACTGTTTACAAATACAGGTAATTTCCCAAACTAGCTAATTTCCAAGGAGTTTAACCCCTACATAAAACTAAAAAGGAGTAAAACATTAACAGACTCTTCTTGTTTATGTCTCTCTAATAAATCTGAATTACAGGATATGCAAAACCACAACTACAATAGTTGTAGCTATTAGTGCACTAGTGGACCAAATCATATTTTTGTAAATACAAGATAAATGGGTTTAAAGTAGGGGTGAAGTTTGTTTTAAAAAATAGGGCTAGGGTTTTTATGCAATAAACACTAAAGAAAAGTGAATAGCGAATAAAACAATTTGCAATTTTCATCGGTTGATCTACTATTACACTCGTAGCCTCATTTGAAGATAGACTGCAATTCATCAGAGTAGAAGCCATGAGGTCGGCTGTTCTGTCAAACTTTCAAATTATTTTTCTTTTGTTGCTCACACACTATTTAAACAGCGCCCTTAGAAAGAAATAGTTGATTGCCGTCTTTATTTATATGATGCCTCTGGCTTCTCAGCTGAAGTCTACTTTACTATGCAAGTCTAATTTAAACATGGCTTATACTGCATATGCAAAAAAAACTACAATTTTTACATAAGATCAGGAATTTAATATCTGTAAAATGCTTTAAAACAGTTTAAATATCAAGAAGATTTATTAAATAATGTCTATTGCCACACTTCACGGATATCCGTGGATTGAGTATAAGAAATTTTAATTTCAATCTGCAACTGGTTCTGGTTAGTTTTGGTTTGTTCTAGTTAATTGTGGTTAGCTTTTACATCCGCAGCAACAACTATATTTATAATTTTTTTAAAATCACAAATATAACTTGATTTGTATATACGTGCTTAGAATTTATTAATATCATGGAAAATTTTAAGCCATATGAGGCTATATGAAAATTACAGGCACGCATACCCGTGGAGTGTGGCTATAGAAGCACTGTTTATAAAAAATGAAATTGTTATTCTCCTCTATATTATTTTCTTGAAATTAAATGCTTATTTTCTATCTATAGAACGGCAGAAATCACAGTTTTCGTACTTAGTAAATTTCACCTTTTTGTAACCCAGTAATTTTATTATATAGTGAATTATTAAATACCGTTAACTTTTTATTTTTTGGTTTGTTATTTATTTAAATACCTAAAAGCAATTTAAATCATAAAGCAAAATTATACATTGGATTTTCTTTAAAGTATTGCGCAAACTAAAAAAGTACCCTTTGTATTTTTAGGATAATACTTTTTACAGTATTTTTTTGCTCCTATTTTTTTCAACTTATGTTGAAATGATATAGTCCTTTAGGCATTTATATTCTCTTATGCCGTGTTTCCACAGGCCACTTTTTGAAGTTGATATAGGCCACAAAAAGTGGTTGGTGTGTGGTCAGCTTGTAGTTTCGTTTCCAACAATGCTAAAATTTTACTCCTTTTTACACGAGCGTTTTGACAACCACAATAAAACTTCTGTCGCCGTCAGTCGCCGATTCTTTTTGTGGCACATTCAAAAAGTGGGCCGTGGAAACACGGCCTAAGTGCTCAATAACTACTACAAAACAAAAACAGACATCTTTTAAAAAGTTTTGAGTACATTTAAAATGGCGTTTTTGGCCGTCATTGGGCTAAAGACTTTTTGCAAATTTTAGTCTTGAATATGCCTTCATTCAGATAAGTTCAGTGTTGGATTTACCAGCAGGTAAGATGGAACCTAAGGCGGCAAATTTTTAAGGGGCGGCAGATATACCTAATAAATTGTTTATTTCGATTTAGAAATAAAAAAAAGTTACAAAATGATTTATTGGAATTATTAAGGTACCTAGTTAGTAAATATGTTTTTTTAGATAAATATCTTTTTTTTGCTTCTTATTTTCTTTTTACGTTTATATGATATTGTGGAGTAAGGTATCAAAATTAGGGGCCGCAAAATTATTAACCTACGGACGGCAAATATGTAAATCAGGCACTGTCTTAGTTTTTCTTGGACTTCCATATTTGACGGCGCATTTGCAGTACATATTTTAAAAAAGCAGTGTACAGGCCAAATATAGAACTAAAATTATTCGTTTTACCGTTCTAATTCAAAAATTTTACTATAACGGTAAAAATATACGGTTCTGAAAGTTCTAATTCACAAATTTGGTGAAAGCGACCCCAAATTACTCGGAAAAAGGTGTCTCGTCAATTTTTAGTTCGCGCATTTTTGCTAAAAGCAGTTTTTGGGCTCTCCTTTATCTAAAATAAGTAGATTTACGGTGTAATTTAAAATTTAGACGGTATTTCCCAAGATATACGGATGTCGTAGTTAAAATTGTAATTTACGACCCCAAATTAGTCGGAAAAGCGGAATAATTAGAATTTTTATTTTGCGCATGAGCAACGCTCGGTTAAAATATTGGTCCCTGCTCGGGCGCCAAATTTGTAACGATAATTTTTGGCGGTTTCTGCAACCTTTAAGTACTAACCTTAGATTAGATTAGATTAGCTTGGAGGTGGATTGTAATCCTCTAACACTGCAACCAGCTCAGGTTTATTGTGTATCCTCCATCCATATGTTAGAGCACGCTATCCAAGCCGGTCTCTTTAATGAGACTCCACAATCTTGAAACTGGCTCCTTGGTAAATGTTGCTGCTTTAGGTTTTTCCTCACCCAGCCTTGCAAACCGCAGACGACGAAGGGCTTCACAATAGCACCATATGCGGTTTCTTCTTCTTCTTCCTGGCAGAACCTCTATAGGTTTTCTTCTGCCAGGCCTATTGTTTCCAGGTGTTTATTCAGTCTGCAGTGACCTGTTAGTTGACCCACTATAATTCTTACTGCCTTCCAGTTGTAATTCAGGACTAACCTTAGTACGTTAGATACATTCAATTAAAGACAATTGTATTTTCACTATAGACTCCCAGAACAATGCTAAATTTTCATCAGTTTGGACGCTGGCTAGGCGGAATTTATGAAGCGGCAAATTATACGGACTGTTTACGTGTGTACTCAATGGATACCCGCTTCATAAATTCCACGAAGCAAGTGTCCAAGCTGATGACCAAAAATTTAGCATTGTTCTGGGTGTCTATAGTGAAACTATAATTGTCTTTAGTTCAATAAAAATTATACCTTTTATTTTTAAGATTTCCGAAACTATTAGATATATTTAATTAATATAATTATTTATCTCCTTTAGAAAAATATGTTACTTAAGTTTTTTTTACAATGTTAGTCACTATTTGGCCTTAACAACAATTTTCCAAATTTCTGCGTACGTCTAGGGTAATAATCACCCTGTATAGGTGTGAATAATCTACCATATTATAAAATCAACCAGTACTATGGCCAAAACTGAATTTCATATGCACCATTTGTGGCCATATCATGACCAAAAGTAACACTTAAATAGTTTTCCAGTTGTGACCATGGCCTATTTTACAAATTTTAGGTTATATTAAGAGAAATACCGAATAAGTAACCATGGTTACTGGTTATGGGACTTTTTACCCAATAAAATACATTTCTTATTGTAATAACTAGGGTTACTGACTTTTTAAACCAATGTAATACATTTTTTGTTCAGGTATATTTCTCAATTTAAAGTACCCAAACTATAATATAATTCCTTTTTGTAACTAACTGCAAGTAAATATAGTAATATAAATTAAACTAGAAGAAATCGTTAGCTAACTTAACTTAAAACTAAATTAATAATGTAACCTAATACACCACCGATAAATACCGTTTCTTGACCTTTGCATCCAAAAACTCACAAAGAGCCACATACCGAACATTAATTTACAATTTTAGTTACTTAGGGAGTTTTACCGTTACTACAAACGTACAAAAGTACTTGCACGTAATGAAATTTTATATTTTACTTAAGGGCCTTAGAGGTAAAAAGTGAGAGTGTTGAGTTGTTCAAATGATAGAACTATTTCCGCAAGTTACTTGGGTTCGTTTAATTCATTTTTGGAAAAATGTTAGTTAGTGACTTTTACCTTTATACCGACGAAATATAAAAATAATAAAATTACTCTTCATTGTTTAAACTATGGTAATTAATGATTTTTGCACACACATTCACTTTTTTAAGTATATCTATAAGTCATGTTTTACATTTCTTTTTACAATTCATTTAAGATCTACTGTGCCAAATGTTATTCATAAATAATTTAATCAACTGAGGGGACTAGTGTCAATTCTATCAGGTATTTTGGAAATAGATGCATTTATTGGCCTGTTTTGAGGTTTCCTCTATACAAAATTAATAACAATATGCCATATGAGGAGGTGATCTGCAAACGGCAGGTTTAGCATTAGAGATTATTTTAAGAAAACAGCTTTTTGTTGGGCACTTGAATAAAATGTCAAACATTTGAAAGAAGTTGGGATAGAATGAATACAGTTACTTAAGAAAATCTATAAATTGGCCATGGAACACTAATTAAAATATAATATTCCATACATAACTCGGTTTTGTTGATTTTGTTAAAAAAAATGCGGTTTGCAGATCACCTCCTCATGTATTGACTACTGATTTCTTGACTGATTGGTCATTATTTAGTTTAATAAACTAGTTTTATAAACACATAAATCGATATGTACCTCAGTTCCATAGTGTAACAAGTCCAAATTGAAGTTATTAGTTTTTATCTTCCTAATTCATCTATTTACCAATTTCAATGTAGAAATGACTCATATTTTATAAATGTGATTTATAGAGGATCAATCTAAATAATGTAACAACTACAAATTTATAAATATTTTAGTTTTTTAGTGTAATAACTTGGATTGTTACAGCATTTAGCCATTTTTGAATTGTTACACTATTGAATACAGGTATCGAAACATCAGTTACCATAAGATTTTTGGTAAAAAATATATCTCGGTTCTGTAAGGGGCAACAAAATTCTACTTGATATTCTATTTATTATTTAACATAAATGTGTTTTAAGGTCCATCAACAAGATGAACTACCAAAAATAATCTGTGAAGACTGTCTAGTTAAATTGGAAATGTTTTGGGATTTTAAAGACCGATCATTTAGAACTGAACAGCTTTTGATAGAACTATATAAAGGATTTAAGAATGATGGTGGTCAGAATGCTGGAAATCAATGTGTTGTTTCTATTGATTCTAATGGATTAATATTACAAGGTAGGTGCAAATCTGGGATTGGTTAAATACTAGATTACGACTGAGACTGGTTTCCCGACCGAAATTTTTCAGTTTCAACCAAAACTGAAACTCATGTTGTCAAGCATATTTATTACTTCATGTTATTTATTAGCAACACAATACAATACAATATACCGAGTGCCCACGAGATCACTTTCCGGCTGCCATTTTTTTATTTCTTTATCGATACTGACGAAATTTGGTAGGGTTGTTAGACTAACGAAAAGTAATTTTTAGGTGTATATGAGAGGTTTTCACAACTTCCGGTTTTACCGAAAATGACTGGAACTTTTAATTTTTAAATAAAACATCGTGTATATTTTTTGTATTTGGATTCTTCAGATCATTTTCAGTCGAAAGATTTTTAAAACAAACTTTATTCAAATTTTATTTTAAATTGAATTTTTATTTTACATCTACAGTGCCATGATCATTCTAAAATCACTCCTCATACTTACTTTCAAAAAAATCGGTTTTATCTTTTAAACTTTTTTACTAAAGGGCTCTAAACTCCACTTTTTTACTTTTTTCCATAGCTCAAAAACCAAAATAGGACCATATCACTGTTATATTATTTTTAAATGCAGTATTTTAAAGCAAATCCAACGATGTAAAACACTACGACACTTTACTTTATTTTCTTTAAAAAAGCAATTAATATGTAAGTAAATGATCTTTTTGATACCAAATGGCGTACGTCGCAATTTATCGTAGCTGCCATGAAAACAGAAACTAATAGATTTTGTTGTAAAAAAATTCTCGTGTTCCGTTAAAAGTTTAAAAAATTTAAGCATTAGTTTGTGTTTATGTATTTCCTACGATGTTAAAATAATTTTAGTTTAAATTTGGTTTTAAACGATAAAAAATTAACCAAGTACCAAATTTACCGTAGGAGATACAAAATCACAAACTTATGTTTTTATTTTTTAAACTTTTAACGGAACACAAGCAATTGTATTTACAACAAATTCTATTAGTTTTTGTTTTCATGACAACCACGATAAATTTCGACGTACGCCATTTGGTATCAAAAAGATCATTTACTTACATATTAATTGCTTTTTTTTAAGAAAATAACGTAAAGTGTCGTAGTGTTTTACATCGTTGGATTCGCTTTAAATTACTGCATTTAGAAATATTATAACAGTGATATGGTCCGATTTTATTTTTGAGCTAGTGTAAAAAAGTAAAAAGAAAAGTTTAGGGCCCTCTAGTAAAAAAGTATAAAAGGTAAAATCGATTTCATATTTTTCTAAAAGTAAGTAAAGTATAAGTAGTGATTTTAGAATGATCATGGCACTCTAGATGTAAAATAAAAATTTAATTTAAAAATAAAATTTGACCAAAGTTTGTTTTAAAAATCTTGTATTCCGACTGAAAATGATCTGAAGAATCCAAAAGACAAAAAATATACAGGGTGTCCCATTTAAAAATCAACAGTTCCAGTCATTTTCGGTAAAACCGGATGTCGTACAAAACCTCTCATATAAACCTAGAAATGACGTCAGTATCTATAAAGAAATAAAAACATGGCAGCCAGAAAGTGATCTTGTGGGCACCCGGTATGTATTCCTAATGGGCCATCGACCTAGGTCCTTCAGCCCTTGGGTTATGAAACATTTTTTTTATTGGATTTTATAAGGTTAGAAAAAAGAAACAATACAAGTATGGAATATTACAAAAAAAAGATCCAATCGTCAGTAATGTAGTGCCAGTAACTTCTCTGCTAAAGTACAGGGTTAGATATTTTCTGGCTAGTGTTTGGTTCTGGTCTCTATCAATACATAATTCATGAATCATTCGAAGAGTTTTCTGTTTTCTTGCAAAGTCGTGAGAGTGGTAAGTCACTCAGATATGGGTTGAATGTTCATCACCTCATTTTTGGATGGGTTATGTAGGGGTTGTTTGAATATCTCATCTTGGTAATACCTTTTAGAGCTATTGCCTCTACTGTTTTTTAGGGCAGGCCTTCTGCAGTTACTGTACATTGGGTGCATATATTCCACGACAGGTCTACATACTGCTTTGAAAACAGAAACTAATAGATTTTGTTGTAAAAAAATTCTCGTGTTCCGTTAAAAGTTTAAAAAATTTAAACATTAGTTTGTGTTTATGTATTTCCTACGATGTTAAAATAATTTTAGTTTAAATTTGGTTTTAAACGATAAAAAATTATCCAAGTACCAAATTTACCGTAGGAGATACAAAATCACAAACTTATGTTTTTATTTTTAAACATTTAACGGAACACAAGCAATTGTTTTTACAACAAATTCTATTAGTTTTTGTTTTCATGACAACCACGATAAATTTCGACGTACGCCATTTGGTATCAAAAAGATCATTTACTTACATATTAATTGCTTTTTTTTAAGAAAATAAAGTAAAGTGTCGTAGTGTTTTACATCGTTGGATTCGCTTTAAAATACTGCATTTAGAAATATTATAACAGTGATATGGTCCGATTTTGATTTTTGAGCTAGTGTAAAAAAGTAAAAAGAAAAGTTTAGGGTCCTCTAGTAAAAAAGTATAAAAAGGTAAAATCGATTTCATATTTTTCTGAAAGTAAGTAAAGTATAAGTAGTGATTTTAGAATGATCATGGCACTCTAGATGTAAAATAAAAATTTAATTTAAAAATAAAATTTGACCAAAGTTTGTTTTAAAAATCTTGTATTCCGACTGAAAATGATCTGAAGAATCCAAAAGACAAAAAATATACAGGGTGTCCCTTTTAAAAATCAACAGTTCCAGTCATTTTCGGTAAAACCGGATGTCGTACAAAACCTCTCATATAAACCTAGAAATGACGTCAGTATCGATAAAGAAATAAAAGCATGGCAGCCAGAAAGTGATCTCGTGGGCACCCGGTATGTGTTCCTAATGGGCCATCGACCTAGGTCCTTCAGCCCTTGGGTTATGAAACATTTTTTTATTGGATTTTATAGAGTTAGAAAAAAGAAACAATACAAGTATGGAATATTACAACAAAAAAAGATCCAATCGTCAGTAATTTAGTGCCAGTAACTTCTCTGCTAAAGTACAGGGTTAGATATTTTCTGGCTAGTGTTTGGTTCTGGTCTCTGTCAATACATAATTCATGAATCATTCGAAGAGTTTTCTGTTTTCTTGCAAAGTCGTGAGAGTGGTAAGTCACTCAGATATGGGTTGAATGTTCATCATCTCATTTTTGGATGGGTTATGTAGGGGGTTGTTTGAATATCTCATCTTGGTAATACCTTTTAGAGCTATTGCCTCTACTGTTTTTTAGGGCAGGCCTTCTGCAGTTACTGTACATTGGGTGCATATATTCCACGACAGGTCTACATACTGCTTTGTATACAGTGTGTCTACATAAGTTGGCGGCATATGGGAAACTTTTTATTATTAATTTTACGAAAAAAGTTATTCTTTATAAAATGTTCTGCATGGTCCAAAACCTAAAATGCTATCATTAGATATCAAATTGTGTCAGTCATGTACGAGGTTTGGCCAAAAAGTAATTTTTGCTCAAGAGGATAGTACCTGTATTTTTCCTAATATCGCAAATTGGTATAAAGAAAAGATGTTAAGAATTAGAAATTACTTCCAAATATTCAATTGTTGTTTTTTTCTTTGAGAATCGAGAAAATTAAGGTTTGTACATTAGTGCATTGTACATTCTTCTTCTTTTAAGTTTATTTAAAACTGTCCTATAACAATTATAATCATAAAATATAGTGTGGGGAGCTTCAGCATATGTTAATAGAGTTTTTGTTTTGCAGAAAAGGATTGTCAGATGTATGTTAGGTTTACCACCGGGTGCGCATTGCCGACAAGCATTTATAGATTTAGGAATTTTAACTCTCCCGTCTCTCTATATATACCTTCTAATAATTTATGTAAGACAGAATGAGGCTGAATTTGAAAGAAACTCTGATATTCACAATTATAATACAAGAACTAATAACCACCTACATCTTACATATTCTCGCTTAAGTGTCGGCCAGAGTTCTCCGACATTTAAAGGAATTATTTTTATAATAAATTTTTGCAACTTTTTGGTAATTTTGAAAATAATACGCTTCTGAAGAATACCTTGCAGAATTTCTTAGTGGAACAAGCCTTTTATGATGTAAATGAGTATCTGTCAATGTAGGTGTTCCATTGTTTTTGTGCTTTATTTTTGTAGTCTGTATTTTAGTGAAAGTCTGTTATCATTTAAGTGTGTAGCAAATTAGTATTTTAATCTCTTATTGTGCTTATTTTATTTTATTTATATATTTTTAAATCTAGACTTAGTGTATGTTTGTATGACAAGTCCGATAAGCTATTTCTTTTATTTGTAATGGCTTGAGTGATGAATAAAGATTACTTTACTTTACTTTTGTACTAATGTACAAAACTAAATCTTTACCATTATCGTAGAAATTTTTTTTTTTTTGGAAATGAACACACTTGCATATTTGGAAGTAATTTTTAATTCTAAACATCTTTTCTTATTAAAAATTTGCGATATTAGCAAAAATACAGGTACTTTACTCTCGAGCAAAAATGACATTTTTGGCCAAACCTCATGACTGACACAATTTGATATCTGATGGTTGCATTTTAGGTTTTAGAGCATGCAGAACTTTTTATAAAGAATAACTTTTTTCGTAAAATTAATAATAAAAAGTTTCCCATATGCCAGAAACTTACGTAGACACACTGTATGTGAGTTGCTGTTTTTCTTGAAATTCCTCTATTTTTGTATGTTAAACTTCGAAAGTGTTTGGTTCTTTGTATACATTTAAGTTTACCAGTTTTGGAGTGTAATATCAAGTGAAAAAGTTTCAAGTATAAAATGTTGAAATTTGGGGCGTATATATACTTCTTTTAATGGGAGGGTTCCAAAAATTTTCTATTTATAAAAAAATAAATAAAACTCACGAAAAAGTAAAAATTAATGATTTAAAAAATAATAATAAAAATGACGTCGGGTAATAACATAATATGTATATTTGCGCTAAACTACTAAATGTTAATAACCACATAAGCAAAAGCTTTTTATACTTTAATACCATATGTTGTTACCCGACTTCATTTTTAATTAATTTATTTTTTTATTTAATATTTTTGACCTTTTAGTGAGTTCTATTTATTTTTTTGATTTCGGTTTATTTTTCTTAAGTGTTTATTAAATAACTGCTGTTTAAATATGTCTAGGTTAGAGATTAAAAATAGATATTGTAGCAGTGAATGCTAAAAAAGTTTATTTTTCAGTTCCAAACCATCAAATGTTATCAGAAGATTTACCTACAGATATAGATATTTCCCAGTTGAGTCAAAGAGAAAATGCAGATAATTATTCAATCATACTACATCATAACAATTTAAACACTCATCACTTGGAGAATTTGGAACTAAGCAATCATGACCTAACAGGTATGTTTTCTCTACATAATAAAAAGTGTATCATTGAAATACAATACATACAGGGTAGTTATTTGTAAAAAAAACAGACCTAATTTTGGGCACTCCACGTCATTTAAGGAAAAACGCTCGGTCATGTCAATTTTTATTTTAGGGGTAATATGTTTTGCCACATTCATCCCCTGAACTGCAACCCTCTAGAAAGAAGGAGACCTCGAGTGACACTCATCCCCAAAATTTTAAATGAAAAAATGAGACGAATCATACCTTATTTTGAAGCCACATTTCAACTGCCAAGTTTAAAGTGTTTGCTATTATTTCCATTGCTATGACAGCTTGTTTAAATTTTTATTTTTTATTTTTTAATGTATAATATTAAATTATTTGTATGAGCAAGCTACTTTTAACTAACAAAATATGATAAGGTTTAAACAATCTTCAAAATGATGTATCAATTAACAATTAAGCTTATTTTGATTTGTTTTTAAAGTAAAGGGCTTATTGTAAAAGCACGATAAGCCACATTTACAAAATACGGAGTTATTGAATTTTAAGGTTTAAAATAAAATGTGTTAAATCAACTTATATCAAAAATAAACTTAAATAACTTTTAATGAGGTAATAAACTCCAAGGATAATGCTTAAAACCTTTTTATTGTCGCTTATCATGTTAATATTTAAATAAATTAGAGAAAAAACAGATTTCTGTGGCTGTGTGGCTTATCGTGTTTTAAAATAACCCCTTTAATTAATCTCTGTCACTCACTCTTAAAATTTAAGGGCGAATACGAGGATGAATCACACCCTTGCTATAAAAATTAATTAATATCTCATTTTAAAGAATGTTTAACCCTTATCATATTCACCTAGTTTATAATAGCTTACTTTTACAGGTGATTTAATATTGTATATTAGTGCTGGCAACCGAAACCGGTTTTTCGGTTAACCGGTTTTTGGTTAACCGCGGTTTTGGCTAAAACCAAAAACCGGTTTTCGAATACCGGTTTTTCAGATAATCGGTTTTCGAATACTGGTTTTTTCGATAATCGGACCAAAACCTTCTTCGAATATCAATTAATTGGTTTTTGGTTGTTTGCGGTCTATATCTAAAAAAGAAAAACCGTTCATTTTGTAAAATCGAAAATTGATAGACAGATTATCCCTTTAACCTTAAACAGGCAAATAACCGAAACACGCATTTTAAAAGAAAATGTTCCAAATAAAACTTGTTTGAAATAAAGGGGCAAATTTAATGGTATTACTAGTTTGTGACCTTGACTACAATTTTAAGGTCCTATTCATATCAACTTTGTTTTTCAAATGGGAATCCCAATTTTTGTGTTTAGTTAAGAACCATTTTCGGTTTTAAAAACCGGTTTCGGTTTTTCGGTTTTAAAAACCGGTTTTGGTTTTTCGGTTTTAAAAACCGGTTTTTAAATATTTAGTTAAACGATTTTAACCAAAACCGGTGTCACTTTCTTTAAAAATCGGTTAACCGGTTTTGCTTTTTTTTTGGTTTTTGCCAGCTCTATTGTACATAAAAAAAAATTGACAAGCTGTCATATCAACGGAAGTAGTAGCAGAGACTTCAAACTTGGCAGTTGTAATCAGGCTCCAGAGACCTTTAAAATAAGGTATTACTCTACTCCTCTAAAACCTGCTAGAGGGTTGCAGTTCAGGGGTAAAAGTGTGTATTGTATTTTTTCTTAAATACCCTATAGTGCCCAAAATTAGCTCTGTTTCGTTTTTATATGGCCACCCTGTTTATTACATTATTAAAAAAAAAAAAAAATGTTAAGAATAGCAAACATAATTAATTAATGAGATTTTTTTAATTTGGTTTTTACAAAAACTTATTCTATTACAAATTAGCTATTTATAAAACAGGAGTGCCAGACAATGCTAATTATAAAAAAACATCAACAAATTCCATTATTGCCTTAAAATTAAAAGTTCAAGATTTAGCGTAGAAACAATTTAAAAATAAACATGAAAGAGATTTAAGTGATTATTTCCCTTATTATGAAATAGAAAAATCAGACACCATCATTTTTTAAATAAATTTTGTTTAAATAAGTGATTAAATCACAAGTATTGTTTAACAGCGTATTAATTTCTGTCATCCAAACTGGTTGTCAAGATTGATAGAAAATGTTAAACTTATTATCAGTACAATTCTATCTTGCTGGCTTTAATGTACGTTTTTAAGGAAATAATCTAGCTGTATACCACTCGACCTAAAAAATGAAAATCGATTTAACTACCCAAATAGTTTTTGCAAGATTGGCTTGGCATATAGTTTTATGGACAATAATTTAAAAAACCCTCGGCCGCTTCGCGGTCTCGAGTTTTTATTTTAAAAGAAAAACCCTCGACCGCTGCACGGCCTCCTTTTTTATTAAATCATCATTCTCAACATGCTCAAAATATGTTGGGTAGTTTAATCAATTAAATTGTTAGGTCTTGTGATATGTATAAATATTTTTTTGCGAGGCAAAATATGACCAACAAATGTCACAATACCCCAAATGGGTTCAAAAGTATTCAATCCGGGGCGCTTATTCTGAATTTCTGATAGAACATTTATTTTTTCCCCTTCAGGTCAAGATCTTTCAAACCAAAGCCTACACGGTACCCAGGAGAATTTGGTAGTATTGCCGTCTTCGCAAAACGATGAGAGGTTTAGTGAGGACAATTTAAATCTTATGCAGCACCAGTTGCTAAATGATGCCCAGTTTAGATTACACGACCAACTGCAAGTGTCAATGGCTGATCAAAGTAGTATTTATACAAATAGTGTAAGTCAATGGTGGATGTCAATAAGGATTAATATAAAAATATATTTTTTTTAATTAAAAAAAAATATTAAAATATCTTTTTTACAATGCAGGCTCTCTGCTAATTACTGGTACCCAGAAAAACCACCTTATGCCCAAGTATTAAGATTTAGCCAAACGTACCTATATCCAAAAGTTAATAATAAGAAAAAAATAAGAAAGGGTTGAAGATATGTTCTGTATTGGTTTCGCCGATTCATTTAATTGATGGTATTTATTTGGGTACACGCCGAAAAAACGTAAAAAAATTAAAATTAGTAACTGAAAAACTAAAAATTGACGTTTTGGTGGTAATTCTACTACCGTTGTCAAGATAAAAATTAAATAAAAATTAAAATTTTAAATATAACTAATATTTACGTCTAAAATGTTAAAATTTAAGCTTAAAGCTGGATTTATAGATTGACGTTTCCGTTTCCGTTTCACGTTCCATTTACCATATCAAAAATCGAAACGTCAAACGCCGATCTGTGACGAAAATGTAAATCAATAAATTCAGCTTTAATCTTTGGGGTGTTCTGAAAATGTTTTGACATTAAATGTCAACTTTTGTGTCAAAAGTGATATACAAAACTGGTGTATCTATTATTTATAACACAAAAAAGGTGATATGTTAATTAGTTTTGAGTTGTCCTAAAGATACCTTGGCATCAAGCAAATTTAACGATGTATTATTTAAATTAACAGATATTGATGCTACATATTTGTCTTTATTTAATAATATGTAGGTACTTTCTTGAGTTTTGCGTTTTTAGAACAATTTTTTTTGCTAAAATACTTGAAGCATTCCAATTTGCTTTCGCAGATGTAACCATGTATTATTTAAATTAACAGATATTAATGCAACATATTTGTTGTTATTAAATAATATGTACATGGTTAATATGGTTGGTTAAAGCTTAATATTTTGAGGAGTAGGAGTTTATGATTTGTCTGTGTACCATTAATTAGAGGACGACTAATGCATAATTTCTAATTGGTATATTAAGGAACAAATACCTTACATTTGCCTGTCGTTTAAGCAACGAGTTTACTGAATTTACGTTCTTAATATTTAAAATTTTTCTTGTATAATAAATCTGTAAAACGAAAGAATAAATAATCTTTAGTTTATCCATTCTGTCAATATTTTTCTTTTAATTTAGTTAAAATCCAGCATGTCACATAATGCAGAGCAAGACTACTTAAAAGATAGGGATGAAAGGCAACCATTAGATACAATTGACTATTCCAATCAGAAAAACTCATTAGGGGTGGATTCAAATTTAAGTGATAATAGTTTAGGTGAGTAAGTGAATATTATTATTTTTTTTTATTATATTTTCTTTTTGGTTTCCCAAATGGCCTTTAACCGAAGTCCTTCAGCGACACTAACTTTACAGTTAATTTTTAAAAGAGTTTATATTTGGCTTTGTGAAGTATACTCTTGGAAGAACTTTGAACCTCCTATCTTTCTTATTATAATAAAATAATAGAAAAATGTGCTTTTTTATAGTATGTCAACGGATATACTTAACTGTACCTCTGATTTTATTATTATTTTTTTAAATTTAAAAAATATGTTTGTTTAAAAGTTTTTGCTTATATTTAAATGCCAAAAGCTATAATGAAAATTGACGTTAAATATACAGGGTGTTGTAAAAAATCGTAAATATATTTTTAAAACTTTCTATGTAAATGGTGTCAAAAAAAATTAAGAGAGTAATATTTAGTATTAAAAGAAAATACATATACAAAAATATATATATTTTTTTAATATTAAAAAACTAAAAATAAGTATGTATAAATAAGTCCACAAGTGGACATACTGTATACAACACACTTAAATGCCCCCCTTTTATTTTATTTTTTGAACGGATCAATTTAAAAAACTAAACTTACTTGTTTTAGAGTAAAATTGACAGATAAAAATTTTAAGATGGTAGTTTGGCGCCATCTTGTAAAAAAAATGTTAATGAAAAGTGGGTCATGTGGCACATCATTTTAAAGCTTATGACAAGTACGTTATAACCCTAGAATATAAAGTTTATTCCTTAATTTACTAAAAAATGGCGGTACTTTTAAAATTACTGAAATACCTGATTTAGATGGCCATCTATTCGAAACCAATGAAGTTAGATGTATTTAATGTGGTATAATTTAAAGGTGTTTTAAATGGCGACATATATTGCTAAGAATGTTGGTGTGGATGCTGCTATTACAGCATACCATGCATATATGCAGAGTCGGCTTAAGTATGGGTTGGTATTTTGGGGAAGTTCTTCAAGAATTGACAGAGTTATGGTTCTGCAGAAGCGTTGTGTTAGAAATATCTATGGAATGAAACAAACAGAGAGCTGTCGAGAAGTATTTGTTGACAAAAAATCTTAACTGTTATAAATCTTTACATTTTGGATTCTGTCATGTTTGTAAGGGGTAACTTGGATTTGTTTGCCAAGTGTCACCTTAGTCATGATCATGACACTCGAGATAAGGGCGGCAAGCTCTACTGTGATAAATGCAATTTTTCATACATTCAGAAAAATGTCATATTTTCAGTAATAAAATTTTTTAATTCATTTCCTGAATCAGTTAGGCTACTCTCAGAGAGTGAACTAAAAAAGTGTATTAAGAAATATCTGTTAACAAAATCATTTTACACACTAAGTGAATTTTTTGATGATGAGGATAAAAAGTTACTAGGTAGGTGTAGTAATACATTATCACATTATTGTATGACATGGTTCCACACCCTTTTGGGTTTTATATGTAACTATTTGTTATTTGGAATTAATAAATGCTTATCTATCTATCTATCTATCTATTGGTAATAATATACAGGGTAGGACAAAAAGTACACATCGCCATTAAAAATATCTTTAAAAGAGCTTTATGATAATACCACATTAAGTACATCTAACTTTATTAGTTTCGGAAATATGGCCAGCCAACCAAAGGTATTTAAGTAATTTTTAAAGTACCGCCATTTTGTAGTACAAGAAGCTACTGACTTTATATTTTAAAGCTATAAAGTACTCGTCATGAGCTTTAAATTAATGTGCCACAAGACCCCTTTCTATTTTTTTGTCAAAATGGCGCCCAGCAGCCATCTTGAAATTTTTATTTGTCAATTTCATATCACAAAGTTTCAATATTTCTTAATTGATCTGTTCAAGAAATAAAGGGGGGCGGGTCATTAAAGAAATGCATACATAGTATACAGGGTGTTACAAATTCGAGGGGCACCATTAGGATCTCGGGAACGGTAAAAGATACAGAGTTGATTAAACTGGGACAAAGTTGCGCATGTTTATGCTTAACAATATTCCATTATTTCCAATTTTAATTTCAGAAAAGCTAATTTTAATGCTATGATTCAAATGTTTCAAAATGTTGCTTGGGAAGAGCTGGAGTCATTTACCGATGTTAATGCTGCTGTCCAATGTTTCTAAGATAGAATTTATAAAATATTTTCAGTTTGTGTTCCAAAGGTTAAAAAATCAAAACAGTACCCTCCATGGTTAAACAGGCAAATTATTGCAGATATTAAAAGTAAGGATAAGTTAAAATTAAAAAGTAGAAAAAGAGGAAATACCAATTTGAAACAGCAGTTTATAAATTTACGGTCAAAAATAAAACAAGACATTAAGGAAGCCTTTAATTGTTATATAACCGAAATGCAGCAAAACATTGGTCAGGACTCCAGGGTTTTCTGGCAATATTTAAAAAATAAGAAAGATTTGGGTTCTATTCCTAACAAAATGCATTTGAATGGTAGTGAATACAAAAATGGTAAAGCTATTGTTGATGCTTTTGCTGATTATTTTGGTTCAGTCTATGAAAATGTGGATAACTTGCAGGATATTAATATTTTGGATAATTGCGAATCACTCGAGGTGGTGTGTATTTCAAATGTTGACTATGAGGATGTATGTGATGCAATTAAATACCTAAAAGTTAATAAAGCTATAGGCCCTGATAATATTCCATCATACATTTTTAAAGGTTTAGTTGGCTTTCTAGCAAATCCACTAAAAGTTTTATACAATCTGGCTCTTAAAACATGCACTTTTCCAGATTTGTGGAAGGAAGTAAAAATTTGTCCTGTTTTCAAGAATGGCGATAGAACAGATATTCAAAACCACAGACGTATCGCAATATTATCTGTCCCAGCTAAAATATTTGAAACCATAATTTATAAAAATAATTACAAATCAGTTTTCAGAAGAGTAACTTTATTCCAACATGGATTTTTTAATAATAGATCAACTATCAGTAACTTAATTAATATTACTCAATATATATCAGAAAATCTAGACAATAGATTTCAAGTTGATATTATATACACAGATTTTGCTAAGGCATTTGATAAAGTATCCCATACTATCCTCTTAGATAAACTACAAAATGAATGGGGCTTTCATCCCAAATATGTAAAATTCTTTTCCTCATATCTGGAAAATAGGCAACAGCGAGTGGTAATTAAAGGGCATCACTCCAAATATTTTACGGCTACCTCAGGTGTCTCTCAGGGCTCCAACTTGGGCCCACTGTTGTTTCTGTTATTTATTAATAGCATAGTTAAAGATATATCAAATTGTGGTGTCTTACTATTCGCTGACGACCTTAAATTATACTCAAAAATTAGGAATATTAACGATTGTCTATTAGTTCAACAAAACTTAGATAAATTAGTAGAATGGTCAAATAAAAACGGTCTAAAATTTAATATAAATAAGTGTCATGCATTAAGTTTTCATAGGAAATAAATAATAAAAATGTAATAAATTAAATAAATAAATAAATTATGCAAATTAAAATTTTTTTAACCATTCCAAAATTATCCGGAAAAAAGAACGAAATTTTGGTGAAAAAGTTATTATTTTTTCTTACTTTATCATTGCCACTTTTTTGGTTCTACAAAATGATGTTTAAGATCCTACGTTTCGTCTTTGTGTCACCATCATCAACTTTGTTTTGTTAAATAGGGGAAATGTTTCATTTTAAAATTCGAATATTGATTCTAAATCCAACGATATATCACACTTTATATTTATGCGACGTTTCCAGCCGAAAAAAGATCATCATTCACTATTTCGCCATTACAAATAACCATTTTAGCGCAAACGTTCGGGGAAATTTCCGTTCGCAGGTAAGTATGCATTCATTTGATAAAATTAGATGGTTTATTTTATTACGTATGAGTAAATGTATGTAATTTACATTAATTATTGTATATGGTTAGTTAAATTATAAATAAATAAAGAAAAAATAATAATGAGTAGTGATAGAAAAAAATTGGAGGCATACTTACCTTCAAATGAAAATTTCCAAGATCGTTTGGAATAAAAACGTAATTTTTAATGAAAAAATAGTAAATAACAGTTTTTTGTTCCGAAACGTCGCATACATAGTGTCATATATATCGTTGGATTTGGAATTAAAATACGAGTTTATTAAGTTGTAAAATATTGCGCCTATTAAAAAAATAATAAAAAAAGTTGATGATGGTGGCTCAAAGACGAAACGCCGGATCTTAAATTTAGTGACACCATTTTATAGAACAGAAAAAGTGGCAATGATAACGTATCGTTTGTTTTGGAATATATCTCTTTAAATAAACTGAGAAAAATAAAGAAATTGTTTCGCAAAATTTTGGGTTTTCCCGGATAATTCCAGAACGGCAGCAAATTTTTAAATTTTTAAAATGGAATATTGTTAAGCACAAAAATGCGCAATTTTATCTGAATTTAATCAACTCTGTATCTCTTACTATTCTCAAGATCCTAATGGTTTCCCGCGAATTTGTAACACCCTGTATACATAATGTATGTTAACTAATAACACATGCAATTGGAATATTAAGAACATTTTTATGTTTTATTATTAACTTGTTTTTTTTGATAAATCGTCTGTAACTTCTGAGAATCCTACGTTTTCTTCCAAAACACCCTTTATTTGACAAAAAGTACTAAAATAAGTAAACATTTTTAGGTGTAGAAGTAGATTCGCATTTAAATAGGATAATTTCATATTCGAGCGATAGTCAGATGGATCAGATCCATCAGCAAGAAGAAAGTAATAGCAATTCACATATACTGGGCGACCAAGAAATAAGTAATGTCAGTGATATTATGGCAAAAGAAAATTATTTATTGAATAGTGATAGTTTGGAGCACAGCGATCACAATGAAGGTTTGTTGAATAAAATATTAAATATACGTGAACTGTTGTGTTGTGAAACTGCTGTTAGAATCCTCTCACTAAAGTAAAAAAAAATCAAATAAACATGGGTCCCCATATCTTTTTTTTCAATAGACAGGATGTTTAACTTTTCAAAAAAACTTATTTTAATAAAATTTGGTAGACTGGGTATAAATGTAATTTAATAAAGTAAAAACTAAAACATGATTTAAAAAAAAGTTCATGCAATGCTTCTTTTAGGTCGAGAAATATAATTAGGAGACAAAGACGGCTGTATTTTTATTTACCTAATCTAAAAAAATATTAAACATTTACACACATTCTTATAGTCAGTGTCTTACCTTTTTTTTGCTAGAAATATTCGTGCAGGAGCTGCTCTGAATGCCACTGAACTTATGGAATTTAATTACCTTAGTGCTAAATTATTCCCATAAAGCCATAATTAACAATGCAAAGTACAACAAAATTGGGTAAAGGATATTTAAGATAATTACAATAACCATTTTTTTACAACTTTAACACCCTGTATAATGTGAACCAAGAATTTGCGGACCTATGTATACAGGGTGTCCGGAAAGGTTAATGATAGAGATGGTAGAGTGAGCCAAAATAATGTTAGTACTGCATATAAAAAAGTTTGCATAGTTAGGGGGATACTGTTAGTTAGTAGTAGTTAGTGGAAAGTTAGAATAAAAAAAGTATTTTAATTATAACTTGAACTTGAACTCTTTCCACAGTACTAATGATATTTAGGCAACTAAATATTTTTATACTAAAACTTTTATTCATAGGTAAACGGCTGTTTTCTAAGTCGAAATTGAAGAGTGTGGCTGTTTTTTTTGTTTTTTATTTAATGTATGCATTTTTAACACAGGTGACAAATTCGATATTTTGATTTGACCATTTGATTCCTTTATCTTTTTCAACAAAAAAGTATACCCTATTTGAATAGATACCCTGGATGAACCCTGATAGAAATTTTATACAGGCTGTCCACGGATGGGGTTAACAAGAGGACAAATGGCCTAAAAATTTCATTAAAAAAAAGTAATTCTTTATAAAAATTTTTGCTGGTAAAAAGAATAGGATTTAGGAAGGCAAAATGTTAATTTTGTATACAGGGTTCGCAAAAATTTAAAAAACATGATTTTTCACCAAGAGTTGCTTAAAAATGAAAAATAAGGGTAGTTTACTATTGGAAAAAAACATATTTTTTAAAGTTTTGCGAACCCTGTATACAAAATCAACATTTTCTTTTCGTGAATCCTATTTTTTTACAAGACATTTTTTTATGAAGAATGTCTTTTTTCAAAAAATAAAATTTTTGGTCCATTTGTCCTCTTGTTAACTTCATCCGTGGACAGTCTGTAGAATCGTATTTTAAATCGAGACATACCAGCATTTTATATGTAATAAAACATTCATTTTTTTTGCGAAAATCATTAAAATGTGGTAAAACTATTAAAAATGGTGTTTGTAAGCCTCTTAAACTTAATAATACAGATATAGACTGTTTTTTATAATTTTACTATTTTTTAATAATTTTCTAAAAAGAAAAAAAAATGTTTTTTATTACATTTAGAATGCTGGTATGTCTGAACTTAAAATGCGATTTTATGAAAAACGGCCCAAGATATCGATCCAAGTAAGATATACCTGTTTTGTAAACAAAATTTGAAGAACTTATATGGTCAAAGTAACATGTCAAATTTGTCACCTGTGTTTACTACTTACTAAACAGCCGTTAACCTATGAAAAAAGCACTAATATGAGTTTACTTGGCTACTTAAACAGTTTGGCAGTTAAAAATTAATATCTCCCTAACAAATCGCGATAGAACTTTTTTTTATATAAAGTACTAACATTATTTGGCCCACTCTATCACCCATATCGTTTATGACCTCACCTTTCTGGACACCCAGTAGATGAACTTTTTATTTTTTTATACGTTTTCTAAATGAAGAACATTTTAAGAATATTTTGTAAAAATTTGAGGTGAATCGACGCAAAATTAACGAAGATACGGAGGTTTAAGTAACCACCTTATTCATGACTCTTATGTACGAAGCTAACTTTAAATCGCATTTCCCACAATTCACATTTTTAAAGTCGGTGACCATCATAACTTCAAAACTACTGCACTGATCCCTTTGAAATTTTTACCACTATTTCTTTAAATAACTTTTGAGGAAATGTTTGAGAGTTTTTTAATTTTTCTTATTTTATTTAAAACAAATAGGCTAATATTTTTCTTAACAATTGCGTTTTTCACTTTAAAGTGCTCCCAAAAAGTGAAAAAATTAAAATTTAAAAAACCCTTTTAGCGTAACCTGGGGAATACCATTATCTAACGAACAAACTTAATTTTTTTGATTTTACATGATCCAGCACTAAGATATGATGGTCACCGCAATTCACCTTTTTTGGGGAAGTTTCCAAATAATTACCGTTTTTTTTTATTTTATTTCATTTTATTTTTTTACAAAAATTTTACACAATATTCTTTTAATGTCTTATTTTAATATGTCATTAAGTTTAATCAATAAATATTGACTGTGTCGTCAAAAAAATCATAATTTACCTTTTTGAGCATGAATTAACCATATCCTCCCCTTAAGAAAGTATCCTACAATAGCAGTTTGGCACCACAGTTTGCAAATACCCTGTATAACAATAAGAAACCTAATTTCTTGAATTTTAAAATGTAAAAATTATCTTAATTCTTTTTGTAGATTTAGCTAATTTGTCCTCGACGTTCTACACCTGTAACTTTTGTGGAAAAGCGTATGATAATAGAGCAGCTCTAGAAAGTCACTGCCAAAGCCATTTTTTTAAATATGGAATAGAGACTGACAGTTTGAATTATAAGGAAAATTCAAAAAATAGCGATATTGAGCAGAGAGTCATTCACAGAGAGGAATTATCGTTGGATAGTGTTAACGAGTAAGTTTAAAATAATAGTAACATAGTAAAACAAAATTATCAATTTTTAAGACCTAGATTAAGTCCGGCCTCACCCCCGCTTGAAGCTTAGTAAATTTTTGCCCGAAACTAAAGTTAAGTTAATAAAAGGTCTTCTACCAAATTTATCTGCTGTTTGTACTGGTCCCTATCTAATGATTCCTATGTCGACTTCTTTGACTTCCTTTCAACTAAGATTGGTAGCATAATTTATCAGTTTTCATCGGCCGTTTTAATCGTGCTTGGCGACTTCAATGTCCATAATAAAGATTGGCTAGGCTCTTTAAAAACCAACCCTCAAGGCAGATTAGCCGAAATCTTTGCAGTCAGTAACTCTCTTACCAACCTTATTATGGAACCCACCTACTTTCCTAGATTCCCTAATCACAGTTCAAATCCCCCAGATATCTTTCTTACCCCCAACCCCGAACTCAAGCATCAGTCACAGCTCCCCTAGGTCGTTTAGATCATGGCTTAGTTACTATATCTTACTCTGCACATCGCGAAGTAAATGAATGCATGCTACCACGCACCGTATGGCACTACAACTCAGCCAACTGGGATAGTCTAAGGGACACTTCTTTGCCACTTACCTCTGGTATTCAAATGGTATTCTATCTGCTTTGCTTCTCATGGTCCTTCCGAAAAATGCTGACATCTGACTGAATCCATTCAATTGGGCATCGAAACCTATATTCCACACACCATCAAGAACCGCAAGCCATCCCATAACAAACCATAATTTTCTAAATCTTGTAATAAAGCTTGACTTTTAATAGTTCAGACTTACAAGAAGTTTCTACAAAGTCCTAGTCCAAAAAACCGACAGGCTAACATTGAAGCAAGAAACCACTACAATCAAACAATTTCAGAAAACAAAGTTTTTTCTTTCTCATATGACAGTAAATCTTTCTGGTCTTTTGCGAAAAACTTTACGCTATTACGCAAGTTTCTCAAAAAATGCCCGGTATTATTTTTAAGGTAAAACACATTAAGCGTATTCTTTCTGAATGGCATACCCGTCGTTTTAAAAAATGTGCTTCAGAACTTGCACACCCATCATACACGGCTCTTTCAAATTTTTAATGACACAGATATTTTTCCGGAAAGCTGGAAAGCTGCACTTGTTTAACCTATTCCCAAGAAAGGATTTAAATCTCTTCCATCTAACTATAGAACAATTTTACTTCTCTCAGTTCTTTGTTAAGTAATTGAGAGATTTACTAATTTACAAATCCTCAATATTTAGAAAAACCTAAATTTTGCATGACAGGCAGAATGGAATTCGCCACAAAAAATATACAGCAGATCTTTCCTTCGTATCACACTGCTGAAATAAGTCTCTTGTGTTTCTAGTTGAGGCCCACATTATTGCTCTTCATATATCAAAAGCTTTTGACCAGGTCAGGCATGCCGCACTTCTTAATAAACTTCCCTCCTATGGTCTTTCAACTAAACTCTGTACTTGGCTCTCTAGTTATCTATCTGATCGACGTATATCAGTTATTGTGGATAGCCACTCCTCACGCTTTCACCAAGTAAATGCTGGAGTGCCTCAGGGCTCAGTACTGGCACCAACATTGTTTCTTCTTCACATCAACGAGCTTATCTCGTCCACAACTAGTGCCATTCATAGTTTCAGGTTCCTAAACACATCTTTAAACATGATTTGGAAAGCAAACGCAAAGCGATGCAGATATTACTTTTATAGGACCCTAATTTAATATTGGATTGGAAAGAGTCATTACATACTCATGCTTTAGTTATAAGTTTTACAGAGCAAAGACACCATCAATTTTGTGGGCGTCACATTTAAAAATAACCTTAACTGACATAAACACATTGTACCTATAGCCACGCGCGCTTCAAAAAGCTTGGATTTCTCTTTCAATTCAAAAATTATTTTTCCCCTTCTAATTTATTTACTTTGTATGTATCCCACATCCGACCTCCTTGGAATATTGATCTCATATATGGGGCATGGCGTCCCCCACAACCCATGCTTGATTCCATTCAAAGAAGAGCTGTTCGCCGCATTAACTCCTTTCCTTACGGAAAGGCATCCCTTTTTGTGTATCGTCGGGCTGTGGGGGATTTATCGCTTTCTTATAGGTACTTCCATGGCTTTTGATCTGAATAATTATCCACTATAATTCCTTTACTTCCCAACAGAGAAACTCGTGGTGCCGCACGTATGCATCCTTATACGGTCCAACTGGACAGGCTCCAAACTTCCCACTATGTTATTTCTTTTATCACTAGAGTTTCTAGAATGTGAAACAAATCTCCAAGCATTTAACTCCCGTTTCAACAAACTCCCTCTTACGAAAAAGGGTAATCGGTATTTAGTGGAGATTCTGATGTTGTCCGGCTCTAAACCGTCCCGAAGCCTCCGATTTTTTATAATTATATTATCATACTTTATAATGTATAGCACATTTAAATGCTACAAAAACACCCCGAAAATCCAAGTATAACCAGTTTCAGTCTGGTCATTTTTATCGTCTTGAGCTTGTGCCCCTAAGCTAAATAGAAACCCCTTTACCTTTTCAATAAATAACATCTCTATAATTTTTTTTTTTTTTGAAAAAGAACAGTTTTTTTATTATTCAGACCATTTCATGGCACAAAAAAAATCAGCAAATTACATTGGATTTTTTTATCTTTGTGACATTTCACCAAGGCTTATGCTTAAATACCAGAGTACCCTAAGGAGTATTCCTAAAACTTAAAAATGGCCAAATATACAGGGTGTTTAATTTAAAAAAAATAAAGCATTTTAATTATTGAGATATTGGCCTTGCTATACAAGGTGTCCGCTAATTAATGGTACACAGAAAAACCCTCGATTCCTTATGCCAAAATATTAAAATTTAACCTCACATACCTATATCCAAAAGTTGATAATAAGGATGATACAGGGTGTTAAAGTGATTTTTTAAAATTTATTTTGATAATTTTTGATGTGTCTTCAATATTTTAATAAAATTCGGTATCTACGGGTTTTTTGACATCAGCCACTTAGATCTGATCATAATTTTTATTTGTTAGCCAGAGGAGGCTGACTACACTATTTAAATTTTTCTAAAACGTCATAACTTTTTTGTGCTACCCTGTATGTACCATCTAAGTAATCCAGTAAACTCTCCTATGGTTTTTACACAAAAAAGGTGTACTTTGTAAGAATGGCTCTGAGCATTCATTTTCAAGATATTTGAATTTAAGTGGTTTAGTGCAACCAAAAAATGCCTTGAAAATAGCATATTAGTCATAACTTTCAACTGTCTCATAATAAACGAATGATTTAATGTATGTATACTTTCATATACTTTTTGGTTGTACTAAATCAATTAAATGCAAATATCTTGAAAACAGTTGCTCGTGGCCATTTTTACGAAATATACCTTTTTTGTGTAGAAAGCATATAGGAGTTTACTGGTTTACCTAGATGGAACATATACAGAGTAGCACAAAAAAGTAAGGGCGTTTTAGGGAAATTTAAATAGTGTAGCTAGCCCCTCTAGTTTACACATAAATGTTAATATTAAATCTAAATAGCTCATGTCAAAGAACCCCTAGATACCGAGTTTCACAAAAATATTCAAAAAATACCAAAAATTATTGAAAAAAATTTAGAATATTTTTTTTACTTCGACACCCTGTATCTTCCTTATTATTAATTTTTGGATTCGTTAAATCTTAATATGTTGACATAAAAAATCTGTGGTTTTTATTTGTACCATTAATTAGCGAATACGCTGTATAAGGTCTAGGGAATTTTCTTATAGGAATTTATTTTGTGGTCCTTAGTGTGTTAAAACACCTAGCTAAGTATTACTAATAACTAATTTATTTCCTTTTTCACCTTTCGGGTAACATGTTTTTACAAAAGTTTCAGTAAATTATAAATAGCGTGGCAACATCGCCACGAGTGTCAAGATAAAATAACGTACTAAATGCAAAATTTTATGCTGAATTCGATTTTGTATACAAAAATAGGGGTAACAATTTAAAAAAAAACTAACTTCTTACCCATATTTTTTTTTTTTTTTTTTAAGACACTCTGTACACATCAAAAAAATAGTTTTGGGACATGCACGTTTATAAACCTTACACCTTTTTGACATATCTCCTTAAACAACACATATATTTGACTTTCTCGGACAATTGGGCTACTCTGTATTTTCTCAGTCCATAGTTAAAGAATGTTATTATACCGATAAAAAAATGCTGTTTTAGTCACTATATTACTTTAATTTTATTATTTAAATATAGTGGGGCAAGGTTTTTGTTAATAGAACAGGTCTTAATCAGCCCTTTTGTAGTTTTAGAAATGAGGACAGCAATAGTTTAGATAACCCGCCTACGCCTCCCGATATACCAGACCAGAGTGATCATTCCAATGAACCACCCCTGTTGGTAGAAATAGACAACTTTAACCAAGAAGAGAATCACAAACCTGGTTAGTATTGTTTATATATTATTATGCGAAGTTATAACGTAAATTTTACATACAGGGTGTTCAGAAACTCAAAAAATCGAAGTTTTCAGAAAATGCCTTTTAAAAGTTTCAATAAAATTGTAATTGAAATATCTTGGTAATAAAAAATTATAACTTAAAGCTGTTTTAGCCTGGAATATGTTATACCTGTAGTTAACTTTATTTTGAGTTAATGTCGTACTACCCCTTAAATCAACCCAGTTATATTTAACTTGTAGCAGTCTTGCCGAATGGTCAAACAAGTTCCGAAATTTCAGGACTGTTATAAGCGTCATCTAGTCGCCGGCCGTACGAGTTACCCATAGGAGTTACCTTTGTACTACTCTAGCATATAAAAATATACCATTTTTATGTTGTGTTTTATACAAAAAATGAAAATTTAAATTTTTTGACTTGTGCCGGTCTTCTTCCAAAGTAGCGAATATGAATATGAATCCTAGAGCTTGGGATCTATTATGAATTTTTTGTTTTTACAGGAAACTTGAAAATTTTTACTCACAACACAAAAATGCCATGAAAAAATTTCATGGTTGATCCCGAGCTCTAACGTCTTTCTTTTTGAACCACAGGGTGTTAATTTTTTTAAAAAACAATCGTTTTAATAATAAGTTTTATACCAATTTTGATATTTTTGAAGTACAACAAAAAGTTAAATTCCAGTGTCTGTGAGGGATTAACCCAAAATATATTTGATGAGATAAGTGCTACGCCACTGCATTTTCCCAAAATAAAAATATATTTTTTGAAATTCCGTTTAGTTTCGAAAAATGTAGTATTCTGACTTTTTTATAATTTAATGATTTGCAAAGGTCATAATGCTAAGGGTTACTGCACACTATAGGTCAGGTCACGTTACGCTCACGGTTTGCGCACGCTCTGACCGCTGTCTTTTTCTCGCAAAACTTTTTAATGAACCGTGAGCGAACCTTTTTGTTTCTACCGAGTTTTAACGGATCAAGTCATCTAAACATATAGCAATAGTAGCTAAATCAAAATTTGATTTTCTTTAAAATCATTTTTAATAACATTAACTATACTATAGTTACCAAAAAAAAAAGATTATTATTTTTTTCATTTTTAAATATTTTTGTCTCCTAAATTAGTCAAACAAAAATCTGAATTGGTATAAAAGGTAATGTAAAAGAATTATATATCTTTTTAATATTGAAACCATGGAGTTTGAAAAGTATGACATTTAGGACATAGAGTGTGTCCACAGATGGACTTAAGTATTGTATTTTTTTTTTAATATTTCGAAAAAGGTAAATGTTTAAAAATATCTTTTGTTTTGATAGTCGTCACAAGGATTGATTACTACTTTTTAATACATTACAAAGTGTTTGGAAAAAGTAACTTTTTTAATTTTTCGACGCTTTTTTCACACCTTGAATTATTGTTTTGTTTCAATGCCTACTATAATTGATCTTGATATGAATTTATGCAACAGTAAATGCGACATCAACTAAACAAAAAGATCAAATATAGTAGCAACACATGCATAAAGTGTCTTTTTCACTCATGGTATTGCCGCACTCGCCTGACGGCTTGTACTGTCAAACCTTCCATTCGTAAAAAGTATCACTTTAAGCACTTCTTACATAAATAACTTATTTCTTAGTTTTGGGCTATGTAAATATTTTTTCCAAATGATGTTTTTAAATTTAAGTCTCTTTGGTCTATTTGTCCTTTTGTATTATCTATTTTGAGACACATTGTATAGGTTTGTTTTATTTTGCCTTTTATTTTAAGGTTCCAAAAATATCCCGAAAGTGTGCCAAGTATGTGGAAAATTATATAAAACAAATTACAAACTAGCCGAACATATGAGGAAACACACCGGAGAACGACCTTACAAATGTAAAAGCTGTGATAAAGCCTTTAGGTCCAAGATAGGATTGGCACAACATGAAGCAAAACATACAGGTAAATTATAATTACCAAACTATTGGAACTGTACAAATTAAAATACATTTTATTGTTACATATTGGTATGTAAAAATACAACACTCTTTATAGGAAACTTATGTTTCTGTATGATTTACACAAAAACTGACCCCCATTTGCAAGATTTAAATGTGTATCCAAACTTACTGGTGAAAACCGCAATTCGCTTTCTTACGTCGTTTACTCGCTACATCTTTATTTCTTACATTTTTTTAAACTTGCAAAATGTTTCTATTTAGAGAAATGTTTTAAGTTTTGTAAATTTTTCACAGGTGACCCGTTTTTCTCTTGTTTAGGGTGGACCGTCCCTATATATTTTTTCAGTTTAAAAATGGTCAAAATATACCTCTTTACAGTGTATCACACTTTGTATTGCTTTTAATCCGTTTCTGAGATATTGGATATTTTGTCATTTATTTTTGTTATTAGGTAGAAAGTATGTCATGGAAAAAGTAATTAGGTTTTACTGTGACAGTTTTAATTTAACTTTTATATTTTATTGACTTCAATGCCGGAAAACCATTTATAATAATAATTTAATAGCAGAAATAAGGGTAAAGGACAAGGGCGGTCCACATCCTTTGTAACCGATTAATTTTTTTACCTAAAAACACCTAATTGCAAATATGGGCGTTTAATGATGATATCCCCCCAGGAAAGTTGATATGACCGCCCCTGGTAAAGGATAATCTTGTTTAAATAGTAAACTAATTTATTCTGTTAATATTTTTACCCGAAGAACTTTTTGATCAAGTTTTAGTAATATGGTAATATTTAATTTAACATTAAACAATTATTTTTATGTAAGTTAAATTTAAGTCTTTCCTCCGAAAGCATTTCTTTTCCAGGGCTATTTTTACTTACCTGTATCATAAAAATATTTTTTGTCTGTTAAATAAAACCACAAAGTATTAATAAAACCTGATCAAAAAGTTCTTAGGGTAAAACCTTAACAAAATAAATTGGTTTACTCTTAAAATAAAATTATTTATTACGCCTATTTGGGATATTAATATACTAATATAAATAAAGAGGTAACGTTTCTAACTTTGTTTGTTGGTTTGTAGAAGCTAATCTCCAGAAATACAGAACCGATTCCAAAATTTTTTCTCAGTCAGAAAGCTATACTATTCAGAAGTGCTATAGGCTACATTTGTTATAATTAAAAATCAGAGAAAAATATAATTAATGCCCAACGAAGTGGGCACGGGTCGGCTAATTGATTAATACAAATGGTTCTCGCCATTGCAGTCAATAAAATACTAAGGTTAAATTTAGATTGTTTATAGTAAAACATGATTACTTTTTTCATAGCCCATATACATTATAAATGACAAAATAGGAAATATCTTAGAAACGTCTTAAAAGATATTTTTAGACCATTTTCAAAATCAGAAAAATATACAGGGTGTCCCATTAAAATTTGAAAAATAAAAGAATATCTTAAAATTGCGTTACCTGAAAAAAAAAATGAAAAATCATCTCTGTAATCTGCACAAGAAGTTGCTGTAAAATATTTCTACAGAATTAAAAAATATCTATAAATAAAAAAGTTATGAAGAATTGAAGAAAATACAAGAAATTAAAAAACACACTGTAGTGAGTAAATGGCATAAAATAACGAATTGCGGATTCGCCAGTAAGTTTAGATTAAAATTTGAACTTCACAAGTAGTGGTCAGTTTTTATGTAAAACATACAGAAATATGACTTTCCTTTAAAAGGCGTCGAATTTGACCCACCCTGTATATGTCTTTAAATATTAGCAGGTGATTATAAAATATTTTTTACATATTATTTTAGGGCAGTATAGTTTTGCTTGTCCGACTTGTGGCAAAGGTTTCCAATGCAAAAGTTACCTCATGGTGCATCAACGGGTAAGTTGGCTGTTGAAAAATATAATTTAAAAATTTTGTGAATATTTTTATAACTCCTTTTATATGTCTGACATGAATTAGTATTTTTTTATTAGTGACTTTAGTGACTTAGTTTAAGAACTTAGGGTATTTTATTGAAATTTTATGAATAATTAGATCCATTATAGAATAGAATCGGTTCATTTTAATATATTTCTTATAAATATTTTCTAATGCAATAATGTGCTACTAAAAAAGCTGAAGGATAAAACATTAGCAAATAAAAGTCAAGAATATTAATGGCGTGTTTAGACAGTGTCTCCACGGATGGACTTAACTTTACCTGTATTTTTTTATTTCTATTATTTGGAAAAAAATATTCTTTATCACTTTAATGTTTTTTCTTCATAAATAAATTTAACTTTTTATATGCAAATATTATGAAGTTTATTTTAAATTTATGTAAAAAGTATCACAAAAACTAAAGATTTATTTACAAGTTAAAATTTCGATTAATTTTCAATGCTACTTAAATAAGTAATTAAAAAAATTATACTGAATTTTTGTATTTGCCAAATACCATCTTTCCAATTATTAAAATTGACATTTACTGTCAAAGGTTTTGAGAATCTCTTAATTAAAAAAGCTAAAATTTTAAAATTTTAAACCTAAATAATAGTTTATTTTTAAATTTTTTAATTTTATTTAATTTATCTCGAAAACGGTGCCAGACTTGCCACCGAAACGTCGACTTTTAGTTCTCTTTTTACTTGTTAAAAATGTTTTTGGTTTTTGGTACTTTTAATTTATTTGTTGGCATGTACCCAAATAACTACCATCAATTAAATGAATCCGCCGAATCAATACAGAACATATCTACAATTATAAATATTCCTGTATATTATTGGACAAGATTAAACAATAATAAAAACGTTCAAATTTATGTGAGCAGTAAAGAGTTTGCAGTGACAATACTGTTTTATTTGTTTCCCTGAAAACACCTACCACGCGTCGTCATGGGATTGATAAGAAGGCTTAGAAAAACAGACTCACGACAGCGCCGCAAGTTAAAGTAAAGAAAAATAGACTCTAATTTTAAGTTGTTTTTAAAATAGATTTTTTCAATTATAAGACGATTCTTTTTACTGTTTTTATTCAATTTTTTTCCACTTTATTGTAAAAATGTTTTCTTTTAAGTTACCCTTTGTCGTAGAAACCATAACCAATGGGAAAAAATATAGTACACTTTTGGCTATTTAATTAGGTAGTTTCCGAATTTTTAAAGTAATATTTTAGCCATTTAAATCACCCTGTATATCCTACCGCGATTTTTACTATAGCTTTTGGCATTTCAGATATAAAAATAAAGCAAAATTTTGATAAAGAGTAATTTTTTTCGGAATATTAAAAATAAAAAAATTACACGTATAGTTAAGTCCATCTGTGAACGCACTTTTTTACAAATTATTACACTATGTCTCCGCGCACTAATGTTTTCAAAAATAAAGACATTTTAATTCTACGTTACTTCTAACAAACTGAAAGATATCCCATTTAACACAAGTAATCATAGGACCCTAAGAATATCTAGGGCGTTCGAATTATCTGCTCGATGACAACTCGAACGCAACCGCTCTTTCTTTTTTACACAACCTACCCTATGTGGCATTTAGGTTTAGTTTGTTTTTGATTTGTTGTGGCGCTATACAGGGATATTTTTAAGTTGGTATTTTCCTTTTAACACTGTATAGAATGCAAGAAAATAAGAAAAATAATGCCAAAATATGTTTGTAAATGCTTCGTTTCCAAAAACAGGGTGTTAAAGATTTAAGAAAAAAAATGCATTTTTTACCATAACTTTTCTACCACTCCAGATATTTTAATAAAATTCGGTACACTTCTTTTTATCATTACATTACATTTTTTGCTGTAAAGTTTTTAAAACATTTTTAGCAGTGATGGCAGTTCGAACAAGATTTGTATTGAATTTTTAAGAAAATAATAGTACGCCACTGCTTTGTCTTCAAATCAATATTATTTTTGAAATACTTATATACTAACGAGTTTATCTGGTTTCTTGATTTTTTTCGTACGACGAACGGTTTTCGTTTAAAGAAATAAAAGCCATATTATTGCATGGCAGAATCGCTAAAATCTGATATGGTGTTTTGTATGTAAAATTTGTTTTTGTCTAATTTTTATTAAAGTACTAGTAAAACTTTATTTTAATAAATTTGAATTGTAGTAATGTAATTATATGACCCCTTTTTAATCCAAAATAGACAAAAACGAATTTTACATGCAAAACACCATATCACATTTTAGCAATTTTGACATGCATCAAAATACCTTATATTTCTAAAAGATAACAGTCCGCCGCCGCCGTACGAAAAAATATTAAGATACCAGAATAGCTCCAAAGTAAATGAGTATTTTAAAAATAATATTAATTCGGAGAAAAAGCAGTGTCGTACTATTTTTCTCTTAAAAAAAATACAAATCTTGTTCGAACACCACAGCTAGAAATGTTTTACAAACTTTTACACCAAAAATGTAATGTAATGGTTAAAAGAACTGTACCAAATTTTGTGGAAATATCTGGAGTGGTAGGAAAGTTATAACAAAAATGCAGTTTATCCTTAAAACTTTAACTCAAAAACGAAGTATTATCGAACATAATTTTATTTGAAAAATTCTCTTATTTTCTCGCATTCCATACAGTGTTAAAAGGAAAGTATCAACTTAAAAATAATCCTGTATAAATCAATGGTCTAGTTCCCAAATGTTGTAAGTGCAAAAATGAATTTTTAAGTATATAAACTTTAAAGCTTAAAAAGTGCCATAATTTTAGTCAAAAGGTACTTAATACGATTGGAAAATGGAGCTTGCATCTTTAAGATTAAATATTTTACTTGCTACTTGTGTGCCTAGAAAATTTCTTGTTGTATATGTTACTATATCCAACTCACTTTTTCTGAAAAATACACTCATTCGTGAACTAGACAATCGATAAATTCTTATTAGAACTTAACGTTAAAACTTAACATTTTAAAATGAGCGCTGGTAAAAAAAAGGTAAATTGAAGTGACTCTTTCCATACAGTTTGAGGCCAAAACTGGTGTTTGGTGGGATTTATGTTGGCTTGAGTTTATTTGTAATGGTAATGAGTTGAGTCATAATGTAAACGGCCTGTCTTACCGTTTACACGTTAATTTTATAGTTGCACTCTCACTAGCACTTACTTTTTGACAAAGTTTAACTAATCATTTAAATAAAATGTGTACTTTGTTAAATAATTCTTTGTTTTGGCTGTTTTCTACGAAAATAAAAACTAAAAATATAACGTTGTATTATAAATATTGTAATAAAAATACCATCACTTCGCAACATGTTATCAAATATATTAATAAAGTGTTTTTTTAATACATGACTGCTCATTTAACTAATTAAACTGGATTTAATTTGAAGAATATAAACTTTTTATATGTGCTTAATGCTAAAAATTTAAGTTATTAAATTTAATATTAGGCAACCTTTTAACTACGCCCATGATTTACAAAGTTCACAAAAATCATTTTGCATAAGGTTAGACAGAAATCTGACCCTTAGTAATATTAAAAAATATTTTAGGTACATTCAGATCTCAAGCCATATCCGTGCACGACGTGCGGGATTAATTTTAAAACCAAACAGTCCCTGTTAGATCACACCAATAGACATTTAGGAGTTAAACCTTTTCTATGTAGTATATGTAATAGAGGTTTTATCACCAAAGGTAAGTAGTGTATTTTTGTCGTTTTTTCCATTTCCACATACATTTCCATTATTACACTTATTGTTTTTTTGTGTGTTTTCCAACTGTATAATCCCCAAAAGCTTGCAATTCATTTTTACACGCATTCTCTGCAACCTAGTTTGTCAGTCATTTTTTTTTAGGAAAATGTTGCTAAAACTAAATTATACTAGTCACTGTATACCGTTATATACTATAATCTTCGTCTTATTCTTTTAGGTTTATGTAGGGCACACGAAAAAACTCATACTGGAGTAGATAATAGAAAATATTCATGTAAAATATGCCAAAAAAGGTTCTGTCTCCAAAAGCTATCTTCAGACACATTCTGAGGATACATACCGGGAAAAACCGTTTATTTGTGAAGTAAGTAAAAGGGCATCTTATTGTACAGTTCCGATGAATAAAATCGTATTGTCAATTTAATGTAAAATCGGTTTTTACTGCTATCTGAAAAATACATATAAAAAGGATTAAAACCTTATTACTAGTAGCAAAGCCCACTTTATGAGGTGATAATTTTTTTTACTGAATTGTATTTAACATTGTTTTTTTAACTATTTTAAAATTAAATCTATATGTGTGACACGTTCTACACCTCTTATGAGGTATTTTGTATCATTTTTACAGTTTGGGAACAAATACATTAATATTATTATTTTATTAATATTATTAATTTTTTAAAAAATTGACAGCATAATTGGACTACGCTTATTTAAAAGGAACTAAGCACCAAATAAAAGTTTTGAGATATTAGAGGTTGAATAAGACGATGTAGTACTAAAATAAAGAAATAATGAAACTTAATCTTTTTAATTAATTTTTAAAGATGGCATTCAAGTAGTACTATCATTTAAATATTTTTACATAAAGTAAATTAAACCATTGTCTTTCGCATGGTGCCTTTAACTAATTTTTGCCAATTTGTCGCTTGGTTCCTTTTAAATAAGCGTAGTCCAGTTGAGGACAATAGCCTAAAATATTTGGACAGTTCTATTATCATCGGTTATACCGGAAGTTAATGTCCCTTTCCTTTTTAAAATGACTTACCCTGTATATTTTAATTGTCTAATATAAAAACCTAAGTCTAACAAAAATAATTATTTATGTCATTACATAACCATTAATATTTTCTAAACAAAAGCCTTCAGTAAGAAACGGGCCTGGGTTCCCAGTAGAGGAAGAACTTCTTTAGTGGACTGTATTCGTATTTTGACAATTAATAAATACAGGGTAGTTAAAAATAAACGTTACAAATTATATTGACAACCCCAACTCTTACCAAAGGCTTTTGTTTGAAAATATTGATTGCTATGTATGTACTGACCAAAAAGGTCTTTTTGACATAAAATTTAAAGTAAGTAAAAAACTGTGAGACTAGGGTATAGGATATTATACATAAAATAGGTTTAGAATTTTACACAAAATCTAAAAAATTAAATATATAAAGAGTGTCCCATTTAAAATAAAAGTTGACATTAACTTCCGGTATAACCGAAAGTGTTAGAACTGTCAAAATATTTTAGTCGTATGTCAACTACTGACCTAACAATGTTGACAAAATTTTGAAAATTTTTCTAAGCCTAAACTGCGTTTCTTAAATCATGATAGCTAGAGAAGATATTATAAGTTTAAAAAAGGTTTTTTACGGGGCAAGTCTTTAATAGTTATTTATTAGATAAGTGAGTTATATTACATATAAGTCACGCAAGAAAAGTTTAACTCTCGAGCCCGAAGGGCGAGAGAGGTAATTTTCTTAAGTGACTTATATGTAATAACTCACGTGTCTAATACAAAATTTTATCCAACACTTTC
Organism: Listronotus bonariensis; assembly: GCA_014170235.1. Taxonomy (NCBI): domain Eukaryota; kingdom Metazoa; phylum Arthropoda; class Insecta; order Coleoptera; family Curculionidae; genus Listronotus; species Listronotus bonariensis. The sequence continues at coordinate 60,929 of JACEGR010000458.1, read as the reverse complement.
ATATAAATCGTTTTTAATATCGAAAATAATTTGAAAACGTCATCCATTATTTGTTACTTGTCATTGTCAACACCAGCAACAAAATTTTGTATTTTTGGAAAGCAAGCTTGTTTGGTTGTAATGCATTTTGTTGGTAACTACGGGTTTGTTTAGTAAACAACTTTGTAGACAAACATAAAAATGCTTTGCGAAATGGAAAAAGCTGCGGTAGCGACATGCAGTTTAATTCCAGAAAAGTCAAAACTAACGTACAATAAAGATTTTGAAGCATGGAGGAAAAGGCGAGGAGTTGGTACTATAAATGAAGATGTGGCTTACTTTCTGTTTTTATCGAAAAAAGTTGCTCCCTCATCAATGTGGACCAAGTATTCAATGATAAAAACGACCTTAAAAGTATATAAGAACGTGGATATAGGGAGGTATGGAAAAGTTGTCGCTTATTTGAAGAGCAATTCAAGAAATTTCAAACCGAAAAGGCAAAAATTCTGGAGAGGCAATACATCGAAAAAATTTTGGCTGAGGCACCTGACGACGAGCACTTAATGTCAAAGGTATGAATTTACTTTAGTTTCTGGTATTAAATATTTATCTGTTCGGATTTTTATAGGTTGCATTGATATTGGGAATCGCTGGTGCATGCCGTTGTGACGAACTAACTCGCTTAAGTATTGAAGATATAGTAGATAAAGGCCAGTACATATATGTTTCTATACCTGATACCAAGACGTACAAATCGAGAAGCTTTACAATTTTAAAAGAACGATTTTTGGTAAATGTGCTTGAATTATTTAGAAAATATGTGTCCCTAAGGCCAGAGAACACGCCTCACAAAAGATTTTTTGTCAACTTTCAAAAAGGCAAATGCACTAGGCAATGCACCTGATGAAATCTTATATAGTGGTCATAGCATGCGGCGTTCTTCAGCGACACTTCTAGTCAACGCTGGGGCCGATATCACCAACCTTAAACGCCATGGCGGGTGGAAGTCTTCTACCGTGGCAGAAGGATATTTAGAAGATTGCATCTCTAACAAGTTTGAGATTGCAAGACGAATACAGGGTGAAGAGCGCACCAAGGCAAGTACTAGTGCTGAAAGACTTCCTGAAGAACACTCCGCACAATGTAACGTTGTCCAAGATAAATCTAATATAACAATTACTGTTAATATAAACACGAATAAATTGTGGTATAATATATTAGTTGTTTTATGTTATTTTTTTAATTGTGAAATGTTGGAAGTAATAAAGAATTAGTATAAGTCACTAGTGAGCTAAAGTCTATAATTCACTAGTGAGCTAAAGGGTACTTTAGCTCACTAGTGACTTATAGTACACTTTATATCCTCAAAATCTGATCAATTATGTAGATATTATATGTAAGTGTTGGATAAACTCTTTTTAATGTAAACCAATCAATAAACAGGTAGTTTTTAGGTATTTTGTCCTACACACTTTGTAAATGATACAATACAATGGGCCATAAACATTTTAACAAAGGTTCAGTAGAATATTTTTAGAAAATAAAACTACCAGTGTCGGAGCATGTTGGGTGCAAGTTTTATGATATAATGAGGATAATGATATTAGATAGTCGTATAAATTATAATAAGTTAATTAAAACCTGTACATAGTCCAAAAGTTTTAAAGTTAAAGAAAATTAAACAAATAAGGATGAAAATAAAATATAAAAAAGTGAGATATAGGAAAAATGTTTTAAGTAAATCTGATCGATAAAGATCTCGTAAAATTTTCAGTTGTAAATATTCTTAACATATTTTTAAAATAATTTTATCAGGTCGTAAAAATGATCAATTAAATAGTTTTTTTACAAACTTAACCATTTTATTTTGAAATAATTTGGCAATATTTTCTAATAAAGCATTTAAGAGGATGCCGTAGCACGTTAAATTAGCTAAAACGCGATTCGCTGCCGTTTTTAAATATTTGTTTTGAGAAAAAGTTGTACATAGAAAAGTTTCTTAAAATGATCCAAAGATTATCGGAAAGTTAATTGATTTTTGGTAATGGTAATAATTAACATATTAAATTTCCCAAAATTACAAAACCTTAAAAATAACCAACTTTCCGATAATCTTTAGATCATTTTAAGAAACTTTTCAATATACAACTTTTTTCTTAAACAAATATTTAAAAACGACAGGGAATCGCGTTTTAGCTCATTTCACGTGCTACGGCATCCCCTTAAGTAAATAGGTTAAATTAATTAAAATTAATTAGGTGACAGACTTGCTACCGAGACGTCGATTTTAAAGTTTTTGCTTTTTTATTTTTTCTTAATTTTGTATTAGGACACCCACGGTAAGTTAGTATTTAGGCTTTTAGCCTTCGTGGATTGTCCAAAGATAAAAAAAAAGATAAAATTATCCTAATTGGCGTGTACCCAAATAAATACCATCAATTAAATGAATCCGCCGAACCAATACAAAACATATCTTTTTTTAATATATTGTAATGGGTAAATATATGACATCTAAACATCGAGCGATAATTAAGTATGTAGGTATCTTAAAGCACCATTTTTTTGCCCCGCCCAGGCTAATTCGTAAATGCCTTATTTAATAAATACTAGAACTTAAACATGGCTATATAATTTTTTTCTTAAAATTCAGTTTTTTAATGTTACTATTCTATAAAATTTATTTCTCAATAAGGTATAATTTAACCCTATTAAGAAATGTGACGCCAATGGTTTATGGAAAGTTTATGACCCGTTTAGGACGAACGTGCCATTTTCTAGCTATCACAAAATGGGAAACAAAGTATAATTTTCGAGAAATTGATCGCCGCAGTTCGTCATGAGACACTATGTATGTTCTAGTTAAAAGAGTTTTTTTTTAACCAAGCAAATTATTTTATGCCTGAGGTCTTGGCTAACTAATATAATGACACTTTATGGTATTTTTGTTAATTTCCAGGTTTGTGGTAAAGGATTTCTTACTCGCGTAGACTTAAAAATTCATCTCACAATGCACACTGGAGAGAAATCGTATGTATGCGAAATGTGTGGTAAGGCGTTTGCCAGAAGAGATGCTCTCAAGTGTCATAGGAGGAGCCATACTGGAGAACGACCTTATCGGTAGGTAGTATTTTATAATATGCGCTATTTTTTATAGTTTTATATTTCCTTAATCATTCTCATTTAAAAGGGGCTTAAAAATACTTATAAATACAAAAAAAAATAGTTTATTTGCGTACAGAAAGTGTAATTGACTTTTTTAAGTCAAGTAAACTATTGTGTATGTGGTACCTAAAATTTTTTTAAAGTAAAGTAAAATAATTAAATTTTAATATAATAAAGATTGTCAGATTAATTTATGTTGCTAAAAGTATCCCCATGATCCATTGTCACACGAAATAATACAGTGACTGGAATAATTGTGGAACCATATGATTTTTTCTTTAATTTTGATTTCTCAAAAAACTTAAATCCTGTTAAAAGATCTGCATATACCTAAACACACAAAACACTAATCAAAGTTTGAATAAATTCTAGCATATACGGAGTAGATGCAAATTTACAAATTTAGCATAGGAGAAAACTACCTTTATTTTTAAACTTAGAAATTGTTTGTAAAATTTGTCTAGAATTAATAATTACCTATGTCATAATTAAAAAGAACCAACCTTTTATTTAAAACTCGAAAATAAAACATACTTTTCCAACTTACCGCATATAGCGATTAGATCAAACTAAATTAACTGGTAAATCATCTTATTTTATTTTCGAAAAACATCAAAAATATGTTATCCCAAAGGTTTAAATACATTTAAGTCATTTAAAATATTAAACGTCAATATGTGTTTTTTTTTTTTTTTTTTGTTCAATTAGGCTTAAATCTAAAAGTCTCTTTAGATTAATGTTCAACACCTTTTTCGTAAAAGAACGCCTTTACTCATCAGATTTTTTAATTTATTTTTATTCCATAACAATGTTTAAAAAAAATTTAATTATGATTATAGCAATAAAAAAATGTCCAAAAAGTTTGAAAATCTATTTTTATACGACCGTTAAAAAAATGCTGTTTTTTAATTGTTAACATAATGTTAAAGTACTCCATTCTAGTACACTACATAAAGTGATAGATAATTGTCTCTTAAAAAATAAGGAGTCTATGATTTTTGTTGCTATAATGGCTGTGCTGTAAAAATTATAATTAATAAGTTTAGATTTAAAAAAAACATGTATAAAATGGTATTTTAGGAAATTTTTATACGGCCGTGGAGAAAATTAGTATGTAACACATGCATAAAGTGTCTTTTCTTTACTCATGGAATTGCCGCACTCGCCTAACGGCACGTACTGTCAAACTTCCCGTTCGTAAAAAAGTATCACTTTATGCACTTGTTACATAAATTACTATTTCGGATTAATCTAAATATCATATGTAGACATAGAAATAAATGTAAAAATCTAACGAGTAAAGGAGTTTAAAACAAAAACTATGTGGAACATTCATCTCAAGGGACCTTTAAATTTGAGCCGAATTGAACAAAAAAAACATAAATAATTTTTGTTTGATGTTTTACCAGTTAATTTAGTTCAATCCAATCGCTATTCGCTATGGAAGTTGGAAAAGTATATTTTATATTAGATCTTTAAATTGTAGGTTCTTTTTTTTAATAATGTCATAAGTTTTAATTCTAAACAAGTTTTCCAAATAATATTTGGTCCTAAGCTCAAAACTAATAGTAGTTTTCTCTTATGCCAAATTTGTAAATTAGCATCTACTCACATCTGCTAAGATTTAATCAAACTTTGATCAGTGTTTTGTGAGTTTGGGCATATGCAAAGATTTTTGTAAAGAATACTTTTTCTATATGGTTTAACAACTATAACAACTATACCTGTCACTGTATTTGTGTTTAAAAATGGGAAGTATTTGAAACTAGGTAATTTTTTTCTACGGATTTGATATTTAAAAAGTCACAATGAAAACTATGAGTTAAAGATCTATTAAAATTTAAAATATACAGAGTGTTTCAAAACAAATGCGAAAAATTTTAGGTGATTCCTTGTTCAAAATAAAGGGTAAAAGTTTGCTTTATAAACATAGGGTCAAGTGGCAACCATTTGGGAGATATCACGAACAAAATTAACAAAAAAATGTATTTTAAGTATTGTATTTAAACTAACAAGATATGTCAAAAAAAAGATATATTAAAAATGCCCTAATAGGTGACAGCAGATAAATAGAATTTTTTATAAAATATATTTCCCTTACCGGCAGGTTATGATTTACATTTTATTTTTATATTTAAAAGTGGTAGGTTTAACGAAAAAAATACAAGAGTTAAAAGTTTCTAAATAAACCAGTCTATTCAAATTTATATTTTTTGAGGTCATTTCGTAAGTATCTCTGTAAATGTGGTTAGCAAGAATGATAAGGGTATCTATATCCATCACTTCCATAAATTCTAAAAAAGTGAATAAATATTTAGAACTTTTATAACAGAAAAATGTTCGTAATATTTCAATATTCTAGCGCTTTTCGTTTTGAGATGAAAAATAAAAACTGGAGAAGTAGTCCATAATGCTGTGGCGTTGTAATGTAATTGACAAATAAAACTACTGTCTTTCACCACTAAATGCTCTTTATTCTATGTCAGTCATTCAAAATTTCAGGGGGACATGTTTCGACCATAGAGATGGTCATCATCAGCCTAAACACAACCTCAATTAGTTTAAGCAACACTCTTAACTTTTGAATAACTTACCCAAAAAAGGAAGTGAAGAAGTCCTCAAAAGAGATTAGAAAAAGTTTAACATTTGAAAATATAAAAGATGAAAAAATGGGGTTGCGTTAATGGAAAAAGCCTACATTTGGTGGTGGTTATTTAGAACAAGACAAAATTGTTTGGGCCCAAACAATCTAAAACAAAGAAAAAATTTTTGCTTTAATTTTTGTCCAAGAAACAATCTTGTATTTAGTCAAAATCCCCAAAGAAAACTCCCAATATTCATTTTTATATATTAGGAAACAGGGGTTGGTACTTACGGTTACATTAAGCTTTGACTAAGTTAAAGTTAAATTAAAATTACATATTCCTAGATTTCTTAAAAACTAAATATTCCGTAAGGATTCTTGAGAAATTCTTTTCTTTTTCTTCTCATTCTATATTTTTCAAAAAATTATCCCTGAAAAACTTAAACGGCACGTGCTAGTGGAGGATTTTCTAGAACTGAGATGGACTTTGACCACCAAATGACAGCTAATGGTGGATTTACACCCGACACCCACCGCACGATAATTCGTGCCGGACAGAAGCTCCGGCCAATGCAAACGGTCAAAAAAGTAATATATTCCATTTCACTTTCGGTTTTTTGGCTTTCACGCGCAATGCATTAAACCATCCTCAAGTGGTTGTGGTCACAAATTCACGTTAGACAGAAACTTTCACCGTCTACACCGTCAAATAAAAACGTTATTTTTTCTTTACCTTTTTGTTCTTTATTTACAAGCATAATTTTAATTAATTAATGCGACTATACGCGGCGTGCCAGTTTAGGGCTTTCAGTTGACTGATTAAGTATGTAGAATACTAGAAGATAGCATTTAGACAGTAGTGAGTATAATATTGTTGATTTAGACTTTAGGTCCATCTCATTATCACATATTGGTAAAAATTGCGTTCTCTTTGATTTCTCATATTTAAAATTATAATTTATGGCTAGAACACGTAGTTTGTAAGGCCATAACCAGATTAAAACAAAAATACTAATTTTAACCCTTTGAATAAGTAGTAAGTATGTTAGTTCTGGTTACTTTTTTAATCTAATGTTTAAATAGACGAACGTTTAATTTATTATGTTCATTTTCATGAAAAAAAACACCTAGTTTTGGTTAGTTCTGGTAAGTTCCTTTTATTAATGACGTAAAGCTTAAGCGGGGAAGGGAGGCTCGGAAAAAACCACTAAACATCACCAAGGGGGAGGGAAAGGGTGTAGTGAAAATATTACGTGTATTTTTTTTTCGTTAATTGTGCGATTTCCACCGAAGAACGAAAAGCTTGCTGTCTATCTGAATATTTTTTATAACGGTTATTAATTTTCTAGAATAAAATTAGATTATACTTACTTTTATTTAAAGATAATATTGTAAAAAAATAATAATACATTTTGTACCAAAAAAAAATACGTGATAGGGGATGGGGGAAGGGGTGTGTAGTTTAAAACCTCACGAAGTATCAGTGGGGGAAGGGGTTAAAAATTCGGTAAAAAAACATCACGTGATTGGACAACCCCTTACGAAAATGGTCAGGTTAGTTATGGTTAGGATATAGACAAGAGCTTGGCACATTACGAAAGGCATCTTGTTATACACTAACTGCCAATATTTCCAAAAGTATTCAACTACCCTCAGTTAGTGTGGGAAGGTTCAGGTAAAACATATTGAATTGCCTATTTTGCCTTTTTCGCTTTTAGATGCAGTATCTTAAAAACACTGGGATAATATTGGGTTTTATTTTCTAGTTGCGATGTATGTGGAAGATCATTTACACAATTTACACCAATGGCAAACCACAGAAGACATCACACAGGTAAGTCTAAAACAAAAATGGATTTTATATGTTTAAGAGAAAATAGGTAAATCTAGTAGCAGTGAATCAATGGCCAACCCACCATCCAGTCCTTGCTTTGACCAATTTGATTTAGTCTGGCGGCAACGCCCACTTTTCCTCGAAAGTCTAACATCGACCGCAATAGAAGCAAGAGCTCCGCAAAATTTGTTTTCAAACAAAAGTTTAAAGTTTTTTGGCCAATTTTACCCCCATTACACTCTTCTTAATAATAATATTTCAAAGCTAAACAACAAACTTTAACAGCCAAATCCTACAAAAGAGAAGCACAAGTATTTATCCAAAACACAAGCTCGATCTTCCCTCTAAATTCGGCAAACCTGCAGAAGATTTATTTATTTATAGTTTTTTTCTATAGAAAGTTAAAAATAGTATGGTACAGAAGATCAAATTTTACAGTTTCTTATAATACCGCTTGTCGTCGGAAGTTCTTACCAAAGGAGAAACATTATAATTATACTAACTTTACTAAAAAGAGTGCCAAGTCCTGCTTGATGAGAAAATACATTTCTACAAAAATATTTGTATGTTGGATGTACAGGGTAGTTAAAAACACTCGTTTCCAAATTAATATACAAAACTTTAAAGAGTGATTTCTTATGTCATTTTATAAAGAAATAGTTCCTATATACATATATGTCCGGACTTGCGTCGTTTCTGAGATACAGGACGTTAAAGTTTTTAAGAAAGTCTTTTTTTATAAATATCTTAAATCTCCTTAAACCGATTTGGTTGAAATTTTGTTACGTTTGTTTAATGTAATAAAGCGTTTGTAAAGCTCTAACTAGATTGACTTTATTGGATCCAGTGGCGTCTCAGTGGGCACCACAACCAATTTTATTGAGAGAAAATGGACGCCACTGGCTTTTTATGTAGTTTTTATATTTTTTTCCTATAAAGCAAGCAAAAATATAACTTTTTAGTGTCATACTTTATTTCGTATCTGGGTATCTGGCTTTGTATTTAAGATATTTAGAAAACCGGCATTTTTGAAAAAAATTACCGCTCTTTCTGAAACTAAGTAACTTTGGACATATGTTTATAGGAACTTTTCTTAATAAAATGACATAACCCCTTAAAGTTTCGTACCATAGTCAGGACCCTATATTTTAATTTGAAAACAAGTCTTTTTGGGCCACCCTGTACATCGAACAAACAAATATATTTGTGAAAATATATTTTCTCATCAAGCAGGACTCTTTATGAAAAGGCAGTTTTTTGTAAGTTAATAATTAAAAAGTTTTCCATTTGGTAAAAACTTCCAAAGACACGCTGTATATCAGATTTTATTTTTTGCAGGCGACAAACCCTACACTTGTGAAACCTGTGGTAAAACGTTCGTCTCAAGATCAACAATGGTATCCCACGCGAAAAAACACTCGATAAAAACCCGAACGATAGTACTAAAGAAGAATTAGACGTACCTGAAAATATCGAAGAAAAATGTAAAGTTGAGTGTAAGGAAGAGCAGTTGGTATAGTGGATAAGCTAAAGCTTAGAAATACTGGAACGCTTTGATCTTAGAGCTGATAACTTATGAGAATCAATTTTCTGTTTTGCCACAGAGAAGTAATGTAGTGCTGGCCACTGCAATTTTGTGTAAAAAGAGTTTCGTAAAGGAAGGGTGATCATGTAGAAGTTGGCGATCAGGCCAGGCCGACAGTATATCTGATTGACAGTATCAATGGGAAATTAGCTACGCCTGTGTCAACGAAGATAAATAAATGTTTATGCGCTATTTTTGCTTTCAGTCTAACATCCGACTATATAAAGGAACCCCTCTTGCCCTTACCCTTTTTTCTGATGAAATCTTTTTTTTTTAATAAAAATTATTAATAAATAAATTCCCGGGGGTTGGCAAACCATATCTTAGGATGATATAGTGTAATTAAAAATTTTATTAAAAAAATGACAACCGTCACAATTTTTTTGTTTTTAGTTTTATTTAAATGAAAAGTTTATTGTATGTACATAATGCCACAACAAGGTTGGCTACCTTTTTCAGGCATAAAGACAATGCAAGTTCAAGAAACATTTTTTAATCATAGCCCTAACCCCAATTTTTTAGGCAACCCTGTGGCGATACCTTGGATCAAATATCAACTATAATATTTAATACAAACAATTTTTATTCGGTAAACAGATGGCTAAAGGTCGCTTTCTATTCGGATCTTAGGCTATAACTCGTGGACCCTATGTCGTTAATTCAGCAGATAATGATTGAGTTTTCTGTTTATTCGTTTTATGGCGCAGCATGGTTGTCGTCCGTCAAGTCTTTTTATAAAACAACAGACCATTAGATGAAGAAGTAAGAGGATTCAAACAAAATAACGCGTGCTTTACACCTGCTTGGCGCAAGAGATTGAATTTAGCTTTTTATAATTATCATACGTGAAGAAGTAGAAGGCAAAAATCACTATATACAGGGTGTTACAAAATGTTGTTAAGAAAATTTAAAGGCAGCTCTACTATTCAAAGTATGAAAAAAGTTTATAAAAAAATGGGTCCTTAAATTGTTTTTTTAGTCCAGTGGCGTCTTGAGCGGCAACTGAAGGAATATTTCTAACAGAAAACGATACGCCACTAACTGTGTAAATATATGTAACATTTTTGTGCTCTTTAGAGTAAGCAAATAAAAATACAGCTTTCATGTCTTTTTTTTTCTTATGGGCATTTTTCTTTTAAAAATTAGGTTTTACAGTTTTCTATTCGCAATTATATAACCACAACAATAAATCGTTACTTAAATAGGGTGTATATCTAGTCTAACAATTTTTACAATAATAAGTTTTTTCAATTTTTTCAGTTTTTTTAAAAGTTTAGCAACCTGTATTTTGAGGAAGAAAAAGTTACGGACCAATATTTTTATGAACTTTTCTTTTTATTTTTTGATATAGAATCTGCCCTTAACTTTTCTTAACAATATTCTGTAACACCCTGTATATTATCCTTAAGGTTAATAAAGTGAACTTAAGAAAAATTCTTGAAATCAATTCATTGACATTACTTGATTGGTTAACAGTTAACAGTGGTGTAAATTTCTTACAAAAATACTTGTACTTGTCTCCTGTTGTGTTGCCTTATTTTTTAATGTTTTTAAATTAAGGAGACCGGTCAAAAAGTTTGCAAAAATATTTTTTTAGATATTAAAAAACTGAATTTTAAACACTTTTGTCAAACAATAATTTTCTGTTTTTATCTCCTGACCCAGTTTTCGACATTTCGTGTGACAAATGTCAATATGTTTTTAGGGTATTGAATAACACAATTGATTACCGGAAAACTTTTTAAAATATCGCAATAACAATTCCCATTTTTTGACAACTCTGTATATAAAGTTATTGAAACTGTAACCAGTGGGTGCTAATTCACCCACTCCGCGCACCCTCAGTGTATGACATTTGTTTTAAAATTTTTAAAAGTATTGTAGATGATTTTTGCCATTGGACGTAATTTAAAACAAAAATATATGCTGTATGCTGTTATATAGTGTGTCTATTTAAGTTGACGTCATATAGGAAACTTTTTATTATTATTTATACGAAAAAAGTTATTCTTTATAGAAGGTTCTGCAGGCTTCAAAACCCAATATTATGCAACCATCAAATACAAATATTAAATTGTATTAGTCATCTACGAGGTTTGGCTTAAAATGTAATTTTTGCCTGTATTTGTACCTGTATTTTTGCTAATATCGAAAATTATTTTAGACAAAACATGTTTAGAATTAAAAGTACTTTTAAATAAATATGTTGTTTATTTATTTAAAAAAAACGTTTTGATATTTGTTTTCTGCGATAATGCTGAAAATTTATTTGATTGTGTTGTTTTTACATTAGTTCAATACATTTATTAATTAAAAATTTAATAAGACAATTTTAAATTTACTGATATCAAAACAAGAACAATTACCATCGTGCCCAAAAAAACAAATAAATAAAAATAAAAAAAAATGGGAAAACAAAATCTACTATTTTTATCTCCTAATCTATTAGAATATTATGGTAGGTTTACATCTGACAATTATAGCATAATATGTATGTCAAATAGAAATGTTAACAATAAAAAAAAATCTCTCAGACATAAATTTTTGACCGTTTACATTAGCCAAAATTGTCTGTCTGACATTAATATCATGCAATAAATGTCAGATGTAAACCTACCATTAGGTTTTGATGTTGTCAAAGTTGTGACAGTTATGTCAAAAAATTTCCAAAATATAGGAAAAGCAATTTTTATCTACCAGGAGACAGTTCCTGAATTGGATTTTATAGTACCAGTTTTTTGGGCACGATGGTACTTTACTCTTAAGCCAAAATTATATTTTTGGCCAACCCTCATAGATGACTAATAGAATTTGATATTTGATGGTCGCTTTTAGGTTTCGGACCATGCAGAATTTTTTTATAAAGAAAGGTTTTGAAACATTAATAATATACAAGTTTTCCATATGACGCCAACTTACATACAGACTGTCCACGGATGGGGTTAAGAAGTGGACAAATGGACAAACAATTTTATTTTTTGAAAAGAAGTCATTCTTCATAAAAAGTTTTGCTTGTAAAAAATGGGATTTACAAAAAGTAAATGTTGATTTTGTATACAGGGTTCGCAAAAACTTAAAAAACATGATTTTTCTACAAGAGTAAACTACCTTTATTTTTAATTTTTAAACAAAATATCATTTAAAAACAAATATTTAGAAGCATTTTGAATTACTTTATTAAAGTTACAGGGGTATCAAAAAGATTCAAAAACTGATTTTGAAGTTACTAAAAATTAATTATTTTAATGACCTAAAAAACTTTCATACTTTGCTTTTCAAACACCTGCTTTCTCCAGATTCCTACAAGATACAATTTTTCAACTGTAAACGCCAGTTTTCGTCAAATTATGGATTTCAATAAAATTTTGTATTATTGTTTTTATCGATTACAAACATGATTCTAAATAATTTTTTCTAATAAAATTTTGCTACAAAATGAAAAATGCAGGTAGTTTACTCTTAGAGAAAAATAATGTTTTTTAAGTTTTTGCGAACCCTGTACACAAAATCAACATTTTCTCTTTGTGAATCCTATTTTTTTACAAGCAAAAATGTTTATAAAAAAATTACTTTTTTCGAAAAATGAAATTTTTGGTCCATTTAATAATAATAATAATAATAATAATAATAATAAATGGCTTTTATTCGTTTCAAACAATAAATTCACAAAAAATGTAATAAAACAGATGGCGAGATCCAGCACAGCTGCTCATCTAACCATCAAGTAAGAAATTAAACAAAGTATAAAATTGTTCAATAAAGATAAATTTAAAAAAATATATATATAAGAAAAACAAAAACAAAAAAAAACTGTTTAAGGTACATATTCCAAGAAAGATAACTATACAATCAATAATTGTAAATATGCAATGTAACAACGAAAAAAATATATTTTTCTGAAATTGTTGACAAAAAGTTCAGCTTATCAAATAGGTAAACTAGAAGAAACCTTAAGAAATAATAAATTTAAAATGCATTATAGACACAGGAAAAAATATAAAATATTAAAAGTAAATTAAAGGTAAATTGAGAGTGTGTTATTATGATTTTAAACCAACCAAATTATGCGAAAATGTATAAAAATAAATTAATTAAAAAAAAACATACTAATCTCTCTCACTCAATATGTGTTTTTTAAGATTAAACTTAAAACTATTTACTGATGAGCAGGATTTAAGTATGGGAGGTAAGGAATTATACATTTTTATGGCATTATAAGTAAAGCTGCGCTGAAAGGCAGCTGTGCCGTGCCTAGGAACCTGGTAAAGATCACGATGACGGGTGGCTCTCTGGTGGATGTCACACCCCTAAGCAATTTTTCGAGCAGATAAATAGGCTCTTTTGATGTTCTTACCTTAAAAACCAAGGTGCTTAAGTGAATTTGATACCTCTCGGCCAAATAAAACCATTTAGATAGTTGAAATGAAGGGGTTACATGATCAAACTTTCTTAAATTATAACAAAATCGGATACAAGAATTTTGCAATTTCTGTAAGGTATTTCTAGAGGCCAAAGTCAAGGCAGGCCAGTACAGAACATCTGCATAGTTTAGGTGAGACAAGATTAAGCTGTCACACAACCTAAGCCTGATATCTAAAGTTAAAATATCTTTATGAATATATAATGTCTTCAATTTAAAAAAGATTTTTGTAGAAGATGTGAAACATGACCTTCAAACCGTAAGTCAACATCCATAAAAACTCCCAAGTCCCATTGTCCCCTTGTTAACTCCATCCGTGGACAGTCTGTAGACTCACTGTAGATATACCATTAAAAAAGACTGTTATTGTATTATTGAATACTTTTTATTACCCTTTCTGTTATATTTATGATTTTGTATAATAAAACAATATATGAAAGTAAACAATATTGGGTTTTCTTGGGTTTTTCTATACTTAACACGTTCGCGGACAGTAGGTGAAAATGGTGGACTCAAAAAAAGCCACCACCAAAAACATCAAAAATGAAGTTAATTTTGGGCCAAAAACTTAATAGGAATGCCCACATGTATTTTTTTTGTGTTATTTTTTGCAAAAAACATAAGCGGTATATGCCGTCTTGTCCCTACAAAAATATTTTTTCATACACTGGAACAGTGACCTGATATGCCGTCAAAAAAAAGTTATTATTATTCACGAAATATTTATTGAACAATATACAAAACAAAGTTATCAACTACTAAATCATAAAAATATAAGTATAAGTGCTATTTTTTGTGAAACTCTTCGAAACAAGGTTCGACACACAGAGATGGTTTTTCGGGGCATGTTTTACATAAGTATTTTGTTTCTTTACGTATTTTATTTGTCGCGCATTGTCTACACCTCATATGGTAGCTCTTGCTGGGATCTTTAGGATTCGGAATTTTATCTAGAAAATGCATGACATTTTGTGGTCCTTCATTCAAATCAAGTTGAGATCGGGGACGTTTACAGCCGCCATATAGTGGGCCAGAACTAACTAATGTTCGACCATCTTTCAAATCTTGAGGTATTTCGAGAAACTCTTCGACTAGTTCTTCACGAAAACCAAGCAGGGTTTGTTTAGGATTTGCTTTTCGCTGGATGTAAAATGAATTCCAAATCGCTACGTCCAAGAGGTGAAATATTACTTTCTTATACCAGCGTATGCTTTTACGGGGAGAAGAATAGTAATTTACCATCTGGTCATTCCGATCAATTCCGGACATATTCTTGTTGTAATTTGACACTTCTATTGGTTTAATGTTTTCCTGGCCGAACCGGTTTTTGACTGCAATAAGTTCGGGATGATATTTAGTTGTCAAACATAATACTTCACGACGATCCTTCCACTTGGACACGTACACCTTTCCACACCTTCGCCATTTATGTTCTCCCTTTTTAGCTTTAATTTTGTTAAATATTTTAGATTATGTCTTCTGTTTGCGCGCAGTGTACCAGTCGTATGTGTTTTCCGGTGTAATAGCTTTTAGAGAGGCTCACACTGTTGTAAAAATTATCCATAAATATGTGGTGACCGCGATCCAGATAAGGTTCTAGGAGAGAAGTAACCAATGTTTCAATTTTTGATAGTCCTGAAGCCTCTTCACTTTTTCCAGAATAAATCTGCATATTTAAAACATAGCCATCTGTAGTGCATACGGAGTAAAATTTTATTCCATAACGTGCCTTTTTGTTTTTATATACTGCCTAAAGCTTAGGCGACCACGAAATAGTAATAGAGACTCATCTAATGATAAGTTCTCCGTAGGAGGCATAGGCATCTCCAAATGTCTTGAGTAAAATTTTCAACAAAGGGCTTATTTTATTCAGCTTGTCTCTAGGATTTGCTTTCTGGGCATTGGCACAACTAAATACTCGCAGTAATTGTTCGAAACGCATCCCTGACATTGTATAATGAAATATGGGGCAATAATACAGGGGATCCATGCTAAACATTTTTCTGATGGAGGAAAACTTAAATTGACCCTGGAGAATACACAGTGCTAAAAATTGCTTCAACTCCTGCATGCTGACTGGCTTGATTGATGAATATCGACCGTGCTTTGTATGTGGTCTTGCCGTTTTAGATAAGTCTGCCGAATATTTATTCATGGATGTTAGTATCATGTTCATAACATTGTCGTTCCAGATTTTTTCAAAACACTGTACAGCAGTAGGAATGGTTTGAAATTGGAACTGTACACCGGAGTTTGTATTGTCAAAATGAAAATCTGGTATATCGTCGATATCATTTTGCCACTCGTCGCTCAGTTCGTCATCTCCAGTCACATGATTGGTAGCAGGATCGTTATGGTGGTCATTCCCATCTGATAAGGAACCATTTAAGCTATTTTGAGTACTCCCATTTCCATCTGATAAGGAACCATTTGAACTATTGCTATTTTGAGTACTCTCATTTTCGGACATATACGTAGGATCCGCAACATCATCATCTGCACTGAATGGTTCCGATCCGGAAGACTCTTCCGTGTCAGGGGTGCTTACCTCATCCATTAATTGTTGCAATCTTTGAGCTTCTTTCGAATCCATTTATTTGTCCTATAATTAGAATCGCCGAATTGTAAATCAAATTATTATCAAAACAGCAATATACTTACAATGTGTTTGTGCAGAGTTCGCGACTGTAATAATAATTCAACTGACGAGTTTTCGTTAAAGCTTACAAACACATGGTAGACCGTAAAATTTTGCCCAACGTATGCATAAAAAACAAAACTATACATGACTTACATACTTACTTTTGTATAAAAAACTATACAGCAAAAACAAGCACCGATAACCACACAATTCACACTATTGTAAGGTTAGGATTACCATATTGTACGCACGGACAATTCACGTAATTTTATGTTTTCTCCTGGGACAGTAAGCATCAATCAATTAGAAATCATACGCAAAACTGACGGAAAATGTCGCAGCGGACCCAGAGTAGCTTAAGTAATCGGTCGGGATATACCGTCTTGTCCCAGCACTTGGCGCGCCATATGCCTAGTGTGAATATATCAGGTTTTTGTTAATATAATAATATTGTTTACAGGGTGTTTGGTCAGAGGTCGTAAATGATAGGGCTAATAGAGAGCCAAAATAATGTTTGTACTTTATAGAGACTGCCCACAGATGGGGTTTACAAGAGGACAAATGAACCAAAAATTTAATTTTTCGAAAAAAGTCGTTCTTAATAAAATGTTTTTGCTTGAAAATGTTGATTTTGTATACAGGTTACGCAAAAAGTTGATTTTTCTCCATGAGTAAACCACCTTTATTTTTAATTTTTAAGCAAAATATCATTAGAAAATTTATTTACAATAACATTTTGAATAACGCCGGCGCCGCCGCACTAATATTTTACGGGTATGTTTTTCGATCCTCTGAATTTCAAGTTAGTTTATGCTGTACGGGTCCCAATTTTGAGAAAATTGCAAAAAACCGTAAAAAATGGGTTAAAATTTTCGCTACTTACGATTTTTTGCAATTTACTCAAAATTGGAAGGTGAGAGGGTCAAAAAACATACCCGTAGATAGGTCCAGTCCGGTGCACATAAAAAAAAGTTTTTGTTTGCCGGTGCTATTAATGTTACAGGGGTACCGAAAAATTTCATAAAACTGATTTTGGAATTATCAAAAATTAATTATTTTAAATTGTTATGATAAAATGTCCTAAAAAACTCTTATAATTTTCTTTTTGAACACCTTTCTTTTAATTCCTACACAATACAATTTTTTAGCTGTAAACTGATGGCATCGTCTATCAAGGCGTTTTCGTCAAGTTATGGAGTTTATTAAAATTTTGTTTTATTTTTTTATTGGTTACAAACATTATTCTAAATTAATTTTCCTATTTCCCAATGACATTTTGCATAAAAACTAAAAATAAAGGTAGTTTACTCCTGGAGAAAAATCATATTTTTAAGGTTTTGCGAATCCTGTATACAAAATTTTTTGAAAATTTAAATTTTTAGTCCATTTGTCCTCTTGTCATTCGTGGACAGTCCGTATAAAAAAGTTCTACCACGCTCGTCAGTTCCGAGTTGGTAGAGTTAAACGGTTGCCACAGTATCAATATTATCGCACACCTAGATCAAAACAGTAGCAGTCAAAAATAAATAAATAAATAAAATTTCAGTAATACTGAAAAAGTGATACTTGCGAGGCTATACAAGGTGTTCCGAAATTCATGCATCAAATTTTAATGGCATATTCTACGTTGAAAATAAGCCCTAGTTTCCTATATAAACACATTTCCGGAAACACTTCCTTTTAGAGATACATGGTGTTAACATTCTAAGAAAAAAAATTTTTTTATCATAATTTATAAACCGCTATAGATATTTAATTTATATTTGATACATTGCTTAACACCAACAAAAGCAATATTTTTTTATGTAAAATATTTTTTTTAAATTACCAGTGACGTCCGTACCATATTTGTATGGACTATTTTTCAAGAAAAAATGGTGCCCTACTGCTTTTCCTGAAATAAAAATTATTTTTAAAATCCCTATTGAATTTGGAACACATTTGTTTTTGAATTTCCCCAAACGATGCATAGTTAAAAAATAATAATAAAAACCACTTTGATGCATGACGAATTTGTTAATAAAAACTTTTCAGTACAATATTTTGCAACTAATATGAAAACAATTAACTAATTTTAGGTACAAAATTTAAATTTTTTTTTATAGGAAATACTAACATTATTTTGGGTCTTTATTTCAGCCTCATTATTTACGACATAATTTTTCAGATACCCTGTATATACAGTGTATCCGCCTAAGTTCTCTACATATGGAAAACTTTTTATTATTAATTTTAAAAAGTTATTCTTTATATAAAGTTCTGCATGGTCTAAAACTTAAAATGCAATTATTAGATTTTTTTTTTCAGTAGTATACGAGGTATCTCAAAAAATGTGAATTTTGTTCAAGAGGAAAAATGTTTAGAATTAAAAATAACTCTTAAATATGCAAGCTCGTTCATTTACAAGAAAAACGTTTTTCTTTCATGTTTTATGCGATAACGAGCTTTTCTGTGACTTTTCACTGTTTTGACAGTTCTTAAGCTTTCTTTAGATATTACATTTCAAAATAAGTATTTAAAAATTTTAAAAATGAATAAGTTACATATTTAAGAGTTATTTTTAATTCTAAACATTTTTTCTTAATAATAATTTTTGACATTTTTAAAAATAAGAGTACTTTTCTCCTGAACAAAATTCACGTTTTTTGAGATACCTCGCATACTACTGATTAAAATGAATAGCTAAATGATTGTTTTTTAGGTTTTAGACCATGCAGAACTTTTATAAAGAATAACTTTTTTTTTTGGAAAATTAATACTAAAAAAGTTTCCCATATGTAGAGAACTTAGGCGGACACACTGCAATTTATAGTTAAAAAAGTAAAGTTTTTACCCTATTAGGTATTTATTAAACATAGGATTAATCAAATGCATATTAGGAAATTAAGCAAAAAAGCCATTTTTACTTATTAATATTTGGTATATTTTTGGTAAAAAATAATAATAAATTAGTAGTTATACATGATAATCGCCTCCATCTAACTTCTCATCTGAAATTACATTCATTAACCATTTCGCGTTATCCTCTCCAATCCACAGAATACTCAACAAAACTCCCTCAGTTATTCCTAGGATAACACCTCCAACAACGTCTAAAATATAATGTCTTTCCATAAGGATTCTACTTAAGCAAAGAGCTGTCACCCATGCCAAAAGTGAAGGGTAGAAAAAAATGGATATTGGCCATAAGAATATGAAAATGAACGCAACCATTGCAGCCCTGCTACAGTGACCTTAAAACAAAAAAAAACAGTATACAATGTGTCCCAGAATAGGTGTTACAAGAGGACAAATGGACCAAAAATGTTGGAACCTTTTAACGCCCTTTTGGGAAAACTTGTCGCATGGCCAAAACTAATAAATACAAAATTTCTTCGATTGGTAATATCCAGGGCGAGTTATAACTAAAAATATAAAAAATGGCCGAGAGTAAAGTACCTTTATTTTTAAAAACAGGACAAAATTGTGTACAAAAATTGTCATTGTCAAAATTTAAAGTTAAAAATTTAAGGGGATGCCGTAGCACGTTAAATGAGCTAAAACGCTATTCGCTGCCGTTTTCTAAATATTTGTTTGAGAAAAAGTTGTATATTGAAAAGTTTCTTAAAATGATCCAAAGATTATCGGAAAGTTGGTTATTTTTACGGTTTTGTAATTTTGGGAAATTTAATGTGTTAATTATTACCAGTACCAAAAATCAATTAACTTTCCGATAATCTTTGGATCATTTTAAGAAACTTTTCCATGTACAACTTTTTCTCAAAACAAATATTTAAAAACGGCAGCGAATCGTGCATCTACGGCATCCTCTTAAAGTAAAAAAGATATTTTTGTCAAATTTTTTCATTACGCATTACCAGTTTTTGAAATACTTGGCTAAAGGCAGCGGATTTTTAAAAATATTCAAAATGATTAGATTTTTACTTATAATCTCCCTAGACCTTAAATTATTTCTTAAAAAATTTCGCGACCGAGAAAAAATTTACGGAGATTAATTTAAGCTCACGGGAGATTCGGTTAGAAAATTTTATACTAAAAATTATTTTAAAAATAAAATTCAACTTTTGACAGACATTAATTTTTTTACTGGTTTATTTGTCAAGTTTGAAAGGCGTACCTGGTAAAATTTCATTTTTGATCACAATAATAAGAAAATGTTGCTCTTTGGCCAAGATAGTCAATAAATAATACAAGCTGAGGTAGATAATTTAATAGATAGAGAGATAGATAGATAGAATTTTATTACCTTAAAAATGCAAAATATGTACAGAGGATCGTCATAATACCAAGAAATGCAAGTCATTGTCAAATTGAAGAACAAACATTTGTAGTAGAACTCGCTGAAATTTTGGATTATTGGGGATTTAACATGAAAAGGAAAAACTCAGAGGACTATAAGGAATCAGTTGTGAAGGTAGAGAATTATTTAAAAAAAATAAATTCTGTTATTTTGGCATTTGCACGTGACAGCTGTCCAGCCAGGGAAATTATCACTTATTACTTTTGCAGCTAGGTCTCGTGGCCGAAAAAAATCGAAAAATTCAGGTTATCGTCATAGCAACTTGTCAAAATGAAGGCATTTTATTGGCTTTAAACAATGTATAAAATTTTCACTTGTAATACCACTAATGCTAAATTTATTTCCGAAAATTTTTCAAGGCCACGAATATTTTGAAAATTATCCCGAGCCGCAGGCTAGGGAGAATTTTCCTAAAATATTCGTAGCTAGAAAAAATTTCCCGGAATAATTTAAGCACGTGTGAAATTCGGTAAGAAAATTTCACACCAAGTTTGTTTTAAATGTTATTTTTTAAATTTATTGTTTGTAACTTTGACACAAGCTTTAAAATTTTACCATAAAATATATATTTTCCGTTTTACCAATTGAGAGACCTACACCTTGCATTTGTTTGCTCTTCACTTATGTCTACTACTTCAGTCCTATGATATTATTTAATTAACTGTAGTTGTATCAAATTGTCATTTAGGGACTTAAAATCTTACATTATTTCATATTATGTTACGTCTGAAATACTACAACTGATACAAAAGAACATTTTCTTTAATTATGTATGTGAATGACAGACATGACGTTAAAACAAATTCAATGATTATGTCAAAAAATGTCCACTATAATTTATTGTTATGGTAATGCAACCAAAACTACACATTTGATTGGTTAAAAACCAGTGGTGTGGAATTTTCATTTAAATTTTTCTTCTTGTCCATTATTTAAGTTGTAATGCGTAACGTAAAAAATTGACAATTACATTTTTTTACTCTCATGTTTTAAATTCAAATCATGACATAAACACAACATTCTCTACAACATTTACTTATACAATTTTGTTCTATTTATATTATATGGGTACTTCACTTTTGGTCATTTTTCATATTTTTAGCTATAACTCGCACTGTCTAATACCAAACGAAGTAAAATTTTGTATTTATTAGTTTTGGACCATGCGACCAGTTTTCCTAAAATTTCGTTTTAAAATTCAAAAATGTTTGGTCCATTTGTCCTCTTGTAACACCTATCCTGGGACACACTGTATACAGGGTGTTTCTAAACAAATACGCAAAATTTTAGGAGGTGATTTGATGTTTAAAATAAATTGTAGTTTGCTTTATAAACATGGGGATAAAAGTGAACCATTAGGGAGGTAACAAAAATGTCCTTATTCTTTTTCTTAAAAACAAAGTGCGTATTGTATTTAAACAGCCAAGTAATTTCAAATAAAGACATATTACAAATGCCTTAATTAGGTGACAGCAAATTAATAGAATTTTTATAAAATAAATTTCTCCGTCCCGGCACATTATGATTTACATTTTATATTTTTATTTAAAACTGGTAAGTTTAAAGGAAAAAATACAAGAGTTAAAAAAGATTTTAAATAAACCAATCTATTCAGATTTATATTTTTGAGGTTATTGGGTATGTGTCTCTTTAAATTTGGTTAGAAAGAAAAATAGGGGTAGTCTATTTCCACCACTTCCATTAATTATAAAAAGTGCAAAAATATTTAGAAAGGGAATTTTTATAATAGCAATATTTTCTTAGAATTTCATTATTCTAGCGCTTTTTGTTTTTAAGATGAAAAATAAAAACGTTATTTTTTCGACATTTTTGACTCTATGTTTATACAGCAAACTACCCTTTATGTTTAACAGGGAATCACGTCCCAAAATTGTTTGCATTTATTTAGAAACACCCTGTATACGACAGGGTGTTTCCTAATCATGTGTAAAACATTTAATATCATAGTCTTCAGCTTATCTGATGAAGACAAATTTATACCTAAAAATATTTACAGAAAAATGCTTATAAGGGGGTATTCTGGTGTAGAAGCATGAATTTTAGGTAATTTTTACTTTCTATTTTTTATAAGTTATTTATTAACATTACGAAAATACAGAACAAAATTAAAAAGTTCATAATTCAAAAATTTAGAAGCTGATGAAGTGGGAACTCTCAAAAATTGGCATGTGACCATGCTCACTATTCCAACTCTTCTACTAATCAGACAAAAACAAAGATTATTAATCTAGAGTAATGTCGCTATGTCCGGAACTACGCAAAAGTTGAAAAAAATTTTTTCACAAAATGGAGGCTGCCTGAAAAAAAATTGTACCAGATTTTAGAAGTTTTTAAATTTTAAAAAATAGGAAATCATTTAAATTTGGGGATGCGGCCAGTCCCGGACATAGACAAGTCTATAAAGACTCTAAACAAATTTCAAGTAGAACTGGAGAAATCGTGGGCACTGCACCGCACTGTCTTGAAAAGACAATTTCTAATAATAATCCAAAATAATAATAGTATTTTTTTACATATTTAAACGTCTATAGCCGCTTCCCCCACCGATGAGAAGGTATACATTATATACCATTTTTTCTTCTTATCATCTAAGCTTTGCAACCCAATAGGTCTCTATGACGCTCGAGTAAATCCTCATTTAGCATCGTGGGTTCCCCTACTATAAATGCTTTTGTTTCTTATAAAGTTAAGATTCACGTTGAGAAATGTTTTGTCCTGGTAAAACGGCCACAAAAACTACAAAAATGTGAAAATAAGCCAAGAGAAATCTGCTTTTACTTTTAATAATTCAGCAAAGTGGTAAATAAAAAAGTGTTTAGAAATAAATAAGCATAACGTAATTTTAATTTTCCTTTTAGAAGGGTAACTTTTTTACCTAATTTTTAAAAGTAGATTTTAAAAAAGTAGTCCTTTCAGACCCACTCTGCATTATTATGCACAGTTATTTCAGAGGACGTTATGTCCAAGAAAAACTTAAAACTTAAAGTTGATTGATGAGATTAAGGTTACGACGTTCGCCATATTGTCTAGCGCCGCTGTGACGTCAAGTCGGGCCGGGCGATTTTCGGCTATGTTTGATTTTAGGCAGATCAGTGGCGTAGAATTAAGGAGAAAGCAAAAAAGAACTGTATGTTGTGAACAAAATTTGTTGGATTATATTAAGAGGATGCCGTAGTACGTTAAATTAGCTAAAACGCGATTCGCTGCCGTTTTTAAATATTTGTTTTGAGAAAAAGTTGTACATAGAAAAGTTTCTTAAAATGATCCAAAGATTATTGGAAAGTTAATAGATTTTTTGTAATGGTATTAATTAACACATTAAATTTCCCAAAATTACAAAACCGTAAAAATAACCAAGTTTCCGATAATCTTTGGATCATTTTAAGAAACTTTTCAATATACAACTTTTTTCTCAAACAAATGTTTAAAAACGGCAGGGAATCGCGTTTTAGGTCATTTAACGTGCTACGGCATCCCCTTAATATGCGTAACCTAAAATAAAACCATAAATGTAATTTAAATATTGAAAATTAAAAATAATCAAAGCGACCACGGGACGATGAGGTTCCTGGCAGAGCAAAACAATTTCCATTGTTCCGTAAGTCAAAAACCATTTTAAAAACTTTGTATACAGGGTCTCCGCTTATTATTGGAACACAGAAAAACCACATATTCCTTATGGCAATATGTTAAGATTTCACCAAACATACCTACTATCCAAAAGTTAATAATAAGGAAGATACAGGGTGTCATAGTGAAAAGAAAAATTAAATTTATTTCGATAATTTTTCTTGCCTTTTTGAATATTTTAATAAAACATGGTATCTAGGGGTTTTTAAACATTAGAGAATTATTGCAAGTTGCCTTATTAAGCTCGGGTATTATTAATACCGGCCTTATTTAAATAGTGCTTGTACCCATAGTTATAGTTATTGCAAATCACTTTCACAGTGCCATTAACCTAAAAAAATGGGGAAAAAATTTAGTAGTTTTTCTGTATTGTTTTGTGTTGTAGGGTTTTGTTTTACACAATTACAGAAGTACATTTAAAAACGCAAGGTTTTAAGTATTTTTACTTTCAAAAACTTTTTAGATTTTATGGTCGGCAGCCGTTATACGAACAGTTCCGAAGTAAAATAAGATCAAAATAAGGCACGACCCAAAACCGACATAAATAAAGCCAGGCACTATTCTTATAAAGGGAGTCCTTATCCCACCATTCATCTGCACAAGCTCAGATGTCAAAATAAGGCCGGTATTTTAGTGCCTGGCCTGTGCAATATTTCTGTATTAGCTTTTTCAGATCGGATATTAATTTTTATATGTAGACTAGAGGGCGATAGGTACACTATTTAAAATTTTTTAAAACGTCCCAATTTTTTTGTGCTAATCTGTATGTACCATCTAAATAAACTAGTAAGCTTCTTTATGCTTTCTTCACAAAAAAGGTATACTTAGGAAGAATCGGTCTTGGCAACCGTTTTCAAGATATTCACGTTTTAGTTGTTCAGTGCACCCGAAAGTGCCTTCAATAACATCGTATTTTAGCCATAATTACAACTGCTCAGATATAAATAGCTGATATCTAAAAACTCCTGGACACCGAGTTTTATTAAAATATTTAAAACGTATCAGAAATGAATTAAAAAAAATATTTCCCTTTAACACCCCGTATTCTCCTTATTATCAACTTTTGGATATAGGTATGTTTGTTTAAATCCTAATAGGTATTTTCGCATAAGAAATCTGTGGGTTTTCTGTGTACCATTAATTAGCGGACACTCATATCTGTATCATATGTATATAGAAACACCAAAGACTCAAAACCATACAAGTAAACACTATCAAAATCTCTAAAATAAAACGAGTCCGAATCAATAATATGTGAGGTCTCTATAAACTAACCAAAAACATTCACAACTGGAAATCCTTGCAAAATATACAATTAAAACGAAAATGGCAAATTTCCTCAGTTTTTACCAAACAAAGCTTCGACAAGGCACGACTTTGTTATCAGCTGATAATGCTACCAAGTTTGAAGAGAACTGCCAACCGATATCGTAATTCTCACACCCTCACGTCCCTGACAAAAGGTACCCCCGGTCTTGCTTATGTCTAAACCCCTTCTCATAAAGGAACTCTGCTTAAAACTAATGTTAAATATTATTATATTTTATTGATAGGACAGTTTACTGTAATATTTTTAATTTGTGAAGCTTTATCCTATTCAGCAGGGGACTTACGGAAATTTAGACGAGGTTATTAATAACAAAAATGTATTATCATCCCTGCATTGCTAAAGAATTTTATTATATAGATATTAGAGAAGTTATTTAAATTTTGTTAAAAAAAAATATTTTTTTTTTGTAAAAAGTAGTTTTTTGTTTGGGCATAATTATGCATATTCGGTCTTAATGACTTAAAAGTAAAGTCCTCTTGGTCTATTTTTACATTTTTGTAGTCTTTGGGGTCCCCTTACAAGAGAAAACTTATTTTTCAACGTGAATTGTGAATTGTTTTTTTAAGAAGCAGGGGCATTTGTCATACATGACTTTCTTTAACATCCTCAATAGGCTTGTTCCTACAGCAGTTAGAAACCAACGGATGAGCCTGACGGTTTGCAAACTGTTCCTGACTGATGTAGGAACAAACCTAATATAAACCAAGAGTATTCTTTTACTTAAAAAAGGGTAAAATTAGTTTTTGACGTGACAACGTCTTAAAATTCGATGGACCCGGCTGCACGCACCAAAAACATGACTCATGTGCCGTTATCTCGCGCGTTCAATTTAAGGCTTAAAGTGCAAGCGAGAGCGCGGAACGAGCGACAAAGAGGCACAATCTCCGCGTCGCACACTGGAACGACCTTATGCAAATCCTTGGACATGCGATAAAATTCGGATAAGAAAATTTGGCGAAATTTTTATTGTTTCTCACATTTAGGAGTTAGTATATTCTTAGTTTTAATAATTAATAGATAAACAGTTTTGTTCTTTTTGATTAATATGTCTCCAAAGTACAGCTTTCACCCATTTCTGAATTTTAAAATATAAGGTATGGACATACTTTATCAGAATATTTTTTAAATTAAGTATATATCTTGTAAATTTTTACGTTTGATAGAACGTCCCTTTGTCAGTAGATTTATTTTTTTATAATGAATTTGATCTAAGCCTATTTTTTCTTTTATTAAAGTTGCATAATTTTCCGTAATGACGTTTTTAAAACATATTTTTAAATATTCTGGCGTTACAAAAAGTCTCGCTATATCCCGCATTGAGGCTACTTTTAGCAATATCTACAATATATTTTGATGATATCCACATATAGTTTTAGTGCTACTATTTGCTATAACTGCAGAAAATTGATCACTTATATTCAGTTGGCTATGAACTGCTGACATTACTCGGAAACCATTACCTAACATTTGTCCAATTTTGACATTTTCATATCAACCAGATGTAATTATTGTTGTGGTTTGTGCTCAGACTTTCTACATAATTTGAATTATCAGTGTTTTCGTTTATTATAAATAGTGTTCATAGCTTGTGTACTGCCTTTGCTTGAGGTAAATATTAATATTAATTTGTTATACCTAATAAATATTAAAATAGCCAAATCTTTATAGATTTGAAAATGACTACTTTGAAAACAAACCGAGACGTGTTTTTGTTGTTAAGACATTCAAAAATAAGTTTTAAAAATTTTGACATGGCATTTGAGAAAGTAATTGAAACGGCCGACATTGCACCTACACCGGATATAAAAATAAAAATTAAGAAATTTTGTTCAAAATTGCAGTTAAAATGGACTAAATCTACTCGAGTAGAAAAATACTTTCTAAAACAAAATAAAAATTGGCTAGATGGTAAATTTACATTTAATGGGGGCGAAAACCAAGAAAACAACGTACTATCTTCTACTAATAATAATAATAATAAGCCTTTTAATGACTTAAGTGATCGGCAAAAGAGAAGAAGGACTCAATATATCAGGACTATGCCAAAAGAACACATAGATTTTGCCGCAAAAAGTACGTTAAATCTAAAGATGGCCAGTTTATCATGGATTTTATACAAAAACATCCGGAACATACTAAACTGATTAGAGAATTCTGTGAAAATTTGGAAAGTCCAAAAGAAAAGATCAGCAAAGAAGAGGCATTGAACATATTCGTCACGGCGAAACTCACAAAATTTCAATACAACGTAATACGTGACGCCACAAACAAAGTAGGGTCTACTTGTTTTCCTAGTTACTTCCAACTTCAAAAAGCGAAAAGCGACTGTTATCCTCCAAAAGAATCTATATCTATTACGGCTGCAAAAGTCTCGATTAATCTGCAAGATTTACTGGATAAGACATCTAACAGATTACTGGAAGCTATAGGGTCACCGGAAAACCAAACTCTTACTCTAATTTGCAAATGGGGATGTGATGGATCGTCTGATCAGGCGCAGTACAAATCTATATTTACCAATAATTATTCAAGTAATGACGACAGTAGTATGTTTATATCCAGTATAGTACCCGTTAGACTTTATAATTTAGCTAATAACACAGTAGTCTGGCAAAATGACAAACCATCTTCAACACGATTTTGTAGACCAATATCCTTTGAATTTGTGAAGGAAAGTAATGATGTCATTAAAACAACTGTTGATAGCGTGAACGCTCAAATACAATCATTATTGCCGTCTTACTGTCATAATAATGTAATAGTTGAACATAAACTTTGCTTCACAATGGTCGACGGAAAAATTTGTAACACCTTGACAAGCAACCAATCTTCTATGAGATGCTATATCTGTCACGCTTCACCTCGTAAAATGAATAATTTAAAATTAATAGTTAAAAAACCTTCTAATGCAGAATTTTATTCATTTGGCTTATCGTCGTTGCATGCTTGGATTCGTTGTTACGAATGCTTGCTGCATATTTCATATAACCTTCCATTTAAATCGTGGTCTGTAAGAAACACCGAAAGCAAGAAGCAACGATTACTAAGGAAACAAGAAATTCAGGCAGCATTTAGGAATAGATTGGGATTGTTAGTCGATATTGTAAAGCAAGGGAAAGGTTCAACCAATGATGGTAATACGGCTAGGAAATTTTTGCAAACTTAGAAATAGTAGCTGAAATAACAGGTTTAGATTATACACTTTTAAAAAGATTTTCTATAATATTACAAACAATCGCTTCAGGTTGCAAAATTAATGCTGAAAAATTTAAAAAGTTTACATTCGAAACTGCAGAGCTCTATGTGTCCCTCTATAATTGGTATTATATGCCCGCTTCTGTGCACAAGTTACTTCTGCATGGTGCCGAAATAGTTAATGGTGCTATTGTTCCTATTGGCCAACTTAGCGAGGAGGCACAGGAGTCTAACCATAAATTATTTAGGAACTATAGGGAAAACCATGCGAGAAAAGTATCAAGAATATCAAACAACGAAGATATTCTTCACAGCTTACTTTTGGCATCAGATCCTTTAATATCTTCTTTAAGATCAATATGTAGGGTTAAAAGCAAGCCTCTACTACCCGAAGCCGAAGAGCTGATAGATTTGTGATATACACATTTCAAAACTTAACTTTTTAACAGATGTCTACTCGGTATTTTTCTCAATATCAGTTAATGGTTACAAGCTTTTAGAGCCGTATTCAGTGCCTTTTTTTTAGTAAAGGAGCCCTTTTAAGAATTATTCAGATATATATTATATAATTCATTGAAAACTTTTAATGCTTTTTACCCGTTAAAATTCTAATTTGTTTTTGTTTTGCAATACATCTAAAATTGGTAGCAGTTAATATTAAGAGACACTTTTCCACTGTAATTCGAGTTTAGCGTTTCGCAATGTTCTACAGTGGAACTGTCATTTTCTTATCATTCGCAGAGGTTTCCTTAGCGTGTTTTTTGACTTATCCTGTATTATTACTTGTGCATTTTTTATTTATTAGGTAAAATTTTGTAGTATAACATTTTTCTTTGGATTCAGGCTTAAGAGAAATAAATATCGTCCTATATGAAAATTAAGGACACTAAAAATATTATAGTTATGTTGTTATGCATAATAAAAAAATCACCCTGTATGTAGCTGATAATAATTTTCACACAATAATAAATTATTTTTGATTTAACACTAAGCAGACAATATTTTTTTATGTTTAAATGTGTTTTGTGTTAAAATTTTTCTATATGTCCAAGTGTTCCTATATGCCCGTTCCACTGTGCGTCGTTCGATATTTGTTTTTCCCCTACTTGAGTGAGCGTGCAGTGAAAAGTGAATGTGGTGTCGATTGTATATAGCAACGATAATTGCGGCGATAAAGGTAATGATTCTTTCGACGTTGTCACGTTCAACTATCGTCAGTAAAACGACTTTGCAAACAACCGATTTTTTTAAAAAACATCAGTTTAAATTTATGTTCCTGAATCTGAAATTAAAACTAAGATTACTAAAATTAAATGTACATTCGACTTGACTTAAGTTTTAAATATATAGTAATAATAGCATAATGTTGAAATATTGCACTACACAATTCCATAAAATTCGGCCTAATTAACACTCCTGAAATAAAAAACCCGGACAAAGAAAATTTTGTTAAAATTAAATCTTAAATAATTTTTCGGTTTTTTGACCCATTTTAATTATCTTTTCGTCCAGTGGTAGCTACTTTTATCAAGATTATTATTTAATATGGGGATTGCAAAAAGTTTTATGAATTAGGTGTTATACGGGGAAGAGCCAAATGTTGTATTTTAACCCAAATTTCGAACACCCTGTGAAATAATTTAACGCGAAAATTTTTTACCAGTGTATTGTATTTTAAGGCCCCATCTTTTCTTCACATTTCTGTTTTTAATTTATATCGGTATCTCTATTCTAAAAGGAATCACACATTTTTAAAAAGAACAATGAAATTTTGGTGTAGTTATAGTTTTACACCTTCCTAAAATTTTTATTTTTTATGGTGAAAAATAATTTCATATACAAATAGTTTGTTAAGTTGGTTCCGTAGTTTCCAAATCAATAATCAGATTTGTGTTATCTCTTAGATATACAGGGTACAACAAAAGTATGATTTCAAAAAAGAATACCACCATTAAAAAAATCTTAAATGCTGCCGCCACACATTGGGCAAACTTGTGGCTGAATTATTTGTTGAAACATTTGGCAAACCATTTGTAAATAATAGATGAACTTTTAGTTGATTTAAAACTTGAGTGTTTTTTTCATAATATCTAAAAAAATACATACAGATTAAAAATAAGGCTTGGCTCGGAAAATTTTGAATTTTTAGGGCCCTATACACACTTTTATTCGAAACTATGCCCGATTAAAATACGAAATCTCGCTAAATAAAGCTGAAAGCGACATGTTTCGTATGGAAATGAGTGTATTAATAGTTGGGCCAATCAAGGCGAATGCAGACGAACTACCCGTCCACACAATGGTTGTTTACGAAAGTTCGTCGTAGTTGGGCCAATGTCTGGCGGCGGCATTAAAGACCTTTAAAAAAATGTTACATTTGATATACTTATCTTTATTACCTTCGGAAATATGACCATCCAAATCTTAAGTTTCTCCAATGTGTTTGCATTATAGCGTATAATAATCATAATTAAATTGCATTGTTTTCTTTAAAAATGTGTATCTCATTTTAGAAGAGAGATTTTGATAGAGATAACAATATAAATTAAAAACAGTAATGTTAAGTAAAGATGGGGCTTTAAAATCAAATACACTGGAAACAAACTTGTAAGGTTTAATTATTTCACAGGGTGTTTAAAAGTTTGGGTCAAAATGTAAAATGTGGCTTTTCCCTGTATAAAACCCAATCAAATAAAATTTTTTGCTATTCCCATTTTAAATATTAATGTTGATGAAAGGAGCTACACCTAAACCAAAAGTTAATTGAAATCGGTCAAAAACCATAAAGTTATATAAGATTGAATTTGATCAAAATTTTGTTTGTCCGGTTTTTTTTGACCAGGAGTGTATAATATTTTTATTATTTGGTCTAAACAAACCTAAACCAAATTTTAAAATAATGTTTTATCTCTGGAATCAATTAATACTTTCACAATTTTATATTTTTGGTAATTGAATACTAACCTGATGGAAAGCTAAAGTGGTCAGGGCCAAACTGTGCAAAGGCATCATCTTTATTTCCTACTGGCCGCCTTCTTCTAAAGTAAGCTTTGGTAAGGGCTATTATTACTATGTCTAGGATTAAAGCTTAAAAAAATATCCATAATTATTATATATGTCGCAGAAAAATGGTTATTTTAGCATTTCGCACCTTTCATATTATAGGGGCACAATTAAAAATTTTGTGAAATTGAGTTTTTGTGATATATATATAATATATATGTATAGGCACAAAAACAATTACTTTGCATGATGCCCTTGACAGAAAGAGACAGAGCCACTCATGGGGCGCACAAACATAATTGTGTCTCTATCTTATTTCCGAGTAACGCGACCCGATATTTAATATCAATTTCACAAAATTTTTAATTGTGCCCCTATAATATGAAAGGTGCGATTTGTATAACCAGACAGTCATGCAATACTGTCCAGAGTTGGGTAGTATTCGAATACTATTCGAATAGATTTATGTGTTTGGTATTATGTATTCGACGGAATACTTTTTTGGTCAGTATTCGGTATTCTTTATTCTGAATATCGTTTTTGAATATTCTGGTATTCGAGTACTGGTATTCAAATACTGGTATTCAAATACTGATATTCAAATACCTATATTCTGTTATTCAAATCCTGAATTTAAATACTGTTTGCTAATTTTATGAATATTACGTTACTTTTTTTACATCCTAAGCGGGTTAAAACATGTTCGCGGTGGTTTTGCCGACGACGGGGTAAAATTTGATATAAGTCATATATATCATGACTTGCAAACTAACAGTTTAGGAAGTTAGTTTTACAAATTAAAAAAATGTAATTCAATATGTTTTTTAAATCTTGATATGTTGTTTCTATGGTCCTAATAGGTAAGTAATTTTGAACAGATATACATTTATTTTTGGAAACAAAAATATATCTAAATTAATTATTTTAACTTCTTTGAGGTTTTGCTATTAAAAAAACAAGTAACTTGGTATAACATACAAAAAGTGACATTGCAAACTATGTTTTCTATGTATTAGGTTAGATTAATATGTATTTATCTTCATTTTACACAAAAGGGATGTGCATAATAAATTTTATTATGTCAGTTTAAATCATGACAATCTGGTAAATCGTAGGTAGTATTACATGTATCCCCATTCCAAAAGTGAAATCAATAATTAAAAAAAAGTTATTTTTGAAAAATTTGGGAGACGTCTTGTATGCTTGAAATGATTAGTTTTTAAGCAAGAACAAGGTACGCCACTGCATTTTGTTATGGAAAAACGTAGCAAAATAAGAATGAGTTGTTTTCAAGAGAAAGGAAGATTTTTTGCTCACTTCAGTATTCATGAATACCCAATCGTGGTATTCACGAATACCGAGTATTCGAATACTTTTTTTGTAGGTATTTAAATACTTTTTTTACGGTATTCATATTCGTATTTGAATACCAAATTTCAGTATTCGACCCAACTCTGATACTGTCACATTGGGGGGTTAGTTCTGGTTAGTTAAATCTTGTGTTTTCTTAGTTTCTTAATAAAGCAAATTAAAAAAAAATTAACTAACCAAAACTAACCATGACCGCCTTAATGTGACAGTTTTGCATGACCATCTATAGTGCTTCGAACCAATCAAATTACACATGTTTTGGTTAGTTCTGGTTAGTTAAATCTTGTGTTTTCTTAGTTTCTTAATAAAGCAAATTAAAAAAAAAAATTAACTAACCAAAACTAACCATGACCGCCTTAATGTGACAGTTTTGCATGACCGTCTATAGTGCTTCGAACCAATCAAATTACACATGTTTTGCTTTTTACTGTAGTCTGCAAAACACACTGTACGCCTAATATGTTATCAAATATATCACAGTAAATCGCCTAACAAGGACCACGGCAAATGCATTTACCTAGGCAAATGGCTTTTAACTTAAAATTATTTCCATGAAGTCATTTTCCCAGGCAGAAGCGATTTGCCTAACCTAACCTAACCATTTGCCTGCGGCATATTTAGTATCTTTTTTCTACTAAATAATTTGGTTATGGCTGCCTATGTAGTGTATTTCTTTAATATCATCCCACTTTTTATTTTTAAATAATCAGTGAAGAAAAATTTAAACTAAGGAATAAAATTGATGTGTAAATGCTATAATATTTTTAACTAAAATTAACAAATGGAACTTTCAGGATGGCTGCCAAGCATGTTCTTGGAAAAAAAATAGGTGGAATAAAAGGCGGGGGTTCTTGAAGCACACCATTTTAAAGTTCCCAAAGAGTACTTTATAACCCCAGAATATAAAATCCCCTATTACAAATTGGCGGTACTATAATAATTACCTAGCCTAATTTGGATAAGCATATTTCCGAATTTAATAAAGTTAGGCATAATTGATGTAGTACTTTCTAAAAGCTCTTTTAAAAAGACCTGATATAAAACATGGTGTCCCAACTCTATTTATACACGAAATAACTTCACCCCAGTTTAAAATAAAAAAAACAAACTTAAAATAAAAAATGTTTATTTGGATACACTCTTTTGACTGACAGTACTAGTTAATATACAAGGTGTCTCAAAAGATAATTTTTTATTGTCAAGTAGTTTTTTAAATGGGACACTCTGTATATTTTAACAAATTTTGGCTCTATTAAATTCCACATAAAAAATGTATAAATATACTTTACATTTGCAATAATGAATACAGGAGACTCCCAGTGACAAGCATAGGCATTTTTTAGAGCAAATGTAAGACAAAAATATTTATAATGAGGTGAATGAAAACGAACTCCAAGAAGAGACAAGTTTAACCAGTTTAATTATTTAAATAAATAAATAAATAAAGAACATATGTAAGAAGTTAATTAGGTAAATAAAATAAGTATATATTAATTTAAGTAAAAAATAAAATCGTATTGTCAAAAATATTGTAATTCATGGCCTTACTTACACTCATACTTATTATAAACGGTTTTAGCCGTTGGGCGCGTATCGACACGCGCACTTTAAAACTGATTTATCATATTAAAAATATATTTAAATTATACATACATATAATACACCAAATTCTTCATCTTGAATTGTATAATTTGAATATGTAACTTACTTTGCCATAATGTAAACTTTTAGTAGCTAAAAAGCCTTATAAACAAATTATATGCCTTTTTTATTTGGATACAAAATTAGGCCCAGTTTTGAAGCTGGTAATTTTCTCTTCAATTTGAGCTATTACAAAGTTACTAAACTTAAAATAAAGCCGAGTTATAAGTGAGAATGCTAATTTTGCAATGTTTTTGCACTAATTTTGCCACATCTCCGGTTCTAACAATCGGATCAATGTCTATAAAACGTCATTTTAAAATTTTTTGTTTAAGGAACAAATATTATTTAAAAAAATTATTTCATCTCTTTTAGTTCAGGATCTAGAGCCAAACAATTAAATTGTTTATAACAAATTTCTGTCACTTCCGACACGAAAGCAAGTTTGAAATTCAAATTCATTGGGTCAAAATCCATAGGAATACACTGTAAAACTCAATGGACACTGATCGGCCACGAAACAACCCTGGCCCCCAGACTAAAATTGCTGACATACCTATTAGTAGTTCTTACAATGGAGGGTAATTAATTACATGATATTATGTTATTTGTCGCTCTGACAGTGACAGAATTATTTAAAAGTAATTAGAACCAAAATATTTTTTTCTTCACTTTTGATGGTTAATAAGTTATCAGCATACTGCCGATATCTCAAAAACCAGCAATAATTAACATCTGGTGAGTTATACATTTTTGATGTAGAATTTAATATAGGGTTAAAATTTGTTTAAATATACAGGGTGTCCCATTTACAAAAACCTACTTGACAATAAAAATTATGGTTTTGAGACATGTTAACTAGTACTGACAAAAAAAGAATGTAGTCAATTAAACATTTTTTATTGAGTTTTTTATTTTAAGTTTACTTTTGCATCCTGTACAGGGGCGAAGTTATTTCTTGTATAAATAGAGTTGGGACACCCTGTATAAAGGGGTTTCTTTAAAAAATATACTTTTGTTCTACCCTGTATATTATCACAAAGGGTTATTGGGTAATCATTAAAATATCGCCATTTGGAAGTAAAGGTATTGACTTTATATTCTAGTGTTTCAAGTCAGAAGATTTAAATTTATGTGCCAAAAGATCCCCATTCCCATTATATTTTTTCCCAAGATGATGCTTAGCAGCAGTGAACCTTCTTGTTTCATTTGCCAATTTTACTCTTAAATATAGTATTTTTGCATAACTTTTATTTCCTGAAGATTTATTTTTTTAAATTGAAAACAATAAAAGGGGGATATTAAAGAAATGCACTTTATAACTAGACATTCCCAAATCTGTATTTTTTAAAGTTATTTGCAGATATTGATGGTCTAGTACACAAATGTTGCAGGTATAAGAAATGAGAGTTGTATACACTAATATACATATAATTATATAAAAACCCTTTTATGCACACAAGTAGCTAGTAAAATATTTTTAACTTAAAAATGCCAGCTCCATTTTCCAAACATGTTAAGTTCTGTTTGACTAGTGTTATGGCAAATTTTTAAACTTTAACGTTCATATAACCTAAATTTTTATTTTTGCACTTACGACATTTTTGACCATTGATATAAGGTGAAAAAGTTACATTACAAAGTAAATAAATTATGTACTTAACAATTATTCAATGTTTATCAAATATTTGAAAGTTTAAAATTAATAAACAATGACAAATTACAGATATTATACATTTTTTTAATTAAAAAAAAATCATATTGCAAGAAAAGCGTTTGTTTTTTGTCTTTGTGAAATTGCAGTATTTTGTTAACTTATTTTCTTAATACTTAGTGTATTAATGCAATTTTATTTATTTGCTTAAACTGATAATATATTTAAAGCCCGTAGATAAGTCTTATCTTTTAAGGACTTTTAAATTATTTTCTTGATTATCAACATTATCATACAATTACTTTGATTTTATAACAGACATTTTTGGGGCAAAAAAACATTTTTTTAATTGTATTATTGCCTTTTTCTACCCAATGTAATATATAGATAAACAATTATTTGAGCTCCCGAGAATCAACCCTGTAATAGGTATCTTTTTATTATAGGTTACTTACCTAAAAGCATGTTAACTTGTAATTCTATTAAGTGAGGATTGTTAAATAGCCAAGTAAATGCTGTCCAAAACGCTAACCAGGGTACACCATGACAAGTTATCTGCAAAAAAATTGTAATTTTTTAGATGCCAATGAGGGTTCAGTGGTGGACCAAAAGGTTCCTATGTTAAGGCTAATTATTTCTTACTTCTAATGCTTTGTAATGCACTCTTAATGAATGTAGAGGAGACCAACTGTTACCCCATATAACAAATTTCTTTGTAATGTTTGCATCCAATTCCAAAACAGTCTGTAGCCATGTAGGTGGCCTTCTTTTTGTTCCTAAAATGAAATTGGCTAGAAAATTTAATAAACATTTTAACTACTTAC
Source organism: Listronotus bonariensis (assembly GCA_014170235.1). Classification (NCBI taxonomy): domain Eukaryota; kingdom Metazoa; phylum Arthropoda; class Insecta; order Coleoptera; family Curculionidae; genus Listronotus; species Listronotus bonariensis. The sequence goes on along the minus strand of JACEGR010000458.1, from coordinate 23,755 downwards.
TTACTGAAGCCATTTTAAAGATTATAAATAATACAAAAGAAAATATTTTTAGAGAGGCTTCGTCATACGTTTTTGACGTGCCTAAAATTTTTAAGGTTAAGTATTTGTCAATAAAAGGAAAGTTAGCTACTACCAAGGTATTTAGTTGAGCTACTACTATTAGATTATCAATATTGTTTTTCAGGTGATGCTTAAGGCATACATCTCCTAGAGGCGGCTTTGCTGATTTGTTCTGCGAACAGCTTAGGTAAGAGAGAAAGGGCACTATTGATATTTTTTCTGTTTCTTTTCTGGTCAGTCAAAATACTGCAAGTACTGCGAGTAGGTACCTTTCTTACGACAGCTGCTTGCATAAAAAAGCTCGAATTTCTATTATACCACGTCGTACGCGAGATAAGCAAAATGTCGCATGAAAAGTCAAAAATGTATTCTGAAATCTCGAAATAGACATTTTTAATGCGAGAAAATCACGCGAAGTCTAGACCATGCATCATTAAAATGTCGTTTTCGACAATCAAAAATTACTCGTATAGTTTTAAACAAAATGGCTAAGGACGATGAACTTAAAATATTGAAAAATCAAACATAAATTTTAGGCGAAGAACCAATTCTAAAATGGTATTTACCAATCGGTTATGTTGACTTTTAAACAATGTATTATATGTCAAAGTGGTCACTAATTATTACCGCGGTTATAATTGTGGTTGAATGCCTAAAATTGCTGAAAGAGTCCCAAGAAAAACATACCAAGATTTTGGGTAATTTTCTAGAAACCTGTAGCAAGTCCGATTTTGACAAATTGTGGTATACGGGGGTTTTTTAAAGCGCTGATCATAAATTTGAAAGATTTTTTTTTATCGGAAACTTTTCATGCTTAAGATATCTATTGTAGTGACCCAGGAAAATATTTCACCACAGTAAAGAAAATTATAAAATATTTTAATAATCAAAAATAAAAATAGAGTAAAAATTTAATGAATAAAATAAATTAAATTTTATTAAAAATTTAATAGAGAAAAAAATATTTATTTGGATAAACCAAAAATAAAAAAAATTATTTATTTTATTATTATTATTATAAAAGGAAAAAAATATATATATTTTTTTAAAGTAATAATTTATTTTCCTAAGTACTAAGTGTTTCTTTTTAAAGACTAGATGACTAGAAGATTAAATTTAAATATTTTAAAATTATTTTCAAAATTAAAAAAAAAAATGTTTTAAAAAAGTATACAATATTTAGAAAAATAGCCAAGTTCTTTAAATTAAATTTAAATTAAAATAATTTAAAATAAAATAATGCTTACTTAAAAAAAAAATCAATCAGTTATCCCAATAAGAATTAAAATTCACAAACACTTTTATTTACTTTTTTATATTTCGACTGCTTAATTTAACCGATACCCGAAAACTGGATCAGACAAAAAGAGTTTGGGTACAAGACCCCCTTCCAATGGTACTAGGCGAGGACAAATAATCACGCGATGTTGGTGCCGTGCGTAGAAAACACCGTGTGCAAAACTAGCCACCTGCGGTTGTGCACGCGGTACTACATGGAAATTTCCAAGAAAACAAGCTCAAATTTTCGCTCGGTACCAAAGTAACCTTGCACGTGTTCTTTGGATGAAACAAAGAACTAGGACGATATAAAAAGACCTCGAAACCGCCTAAAAAGTTAGTTACTCGTGATCATCCATTGCAAAAAGTTCGAACGAAGAAATTGGGTCCAAGTAAACCCAGACGAGCGGTCCGGAAAAATAAAGTACGCGAACGAGGAATCTATGTTTGACGGGTCATCGGTCGCTAAAATAAATAAATATATTATTTCCTGATAATAATTAAAAAAATCAAAAAGTAAGTGAATTCTGCGGGAAAATTGTAAAGTTAATTTTAGTGAAATAAATTAGAAATTTTCTAATCTGTTGAGTGGCTCTATATAATTTTTTAATAAAAAGTGTTATTGTGAAATCAGTGTGTGTTATTGCCTAAATATCATAAATTTGGATATACATCTTCTAAACAACGATAAGTACCAATAAACTTAAGCTCCCTTTAAAAATTCTACAAAGATTTAAGCTCCCTTTCAAAATTTCTACAAAGCTTTAAGCTTTAAAATAACCGAACCCATTAGAAAAGCTGTAGCCGCTACTTTGAAAAAGAAAGTCAGAAAATAAATAAATAAAAAAGGGGTTAAATTTGGAGTGGCGCTACAAATGGTGTCAGGTGTGGGGTGGTTTACAACCCCTTGAGAGAAATTTGAACCCTTGAAAAAAATAATAATAAATTTTTTTTTTGGAGAAATTTTTGAAAACAAAATTTAAGCAAAAATGACTACCACTTCGACCACTTCTCCCGCTGTAGTTATGCCCAACAGTAATATAGTAATCGGAATCGACTCTATACCAACATATGATGGAACCAGCTGTATAGACGAATTTTTGGCTGTTGTTGAAGAGACAGGCTTACTGGCCGATTGGAGCGAAAAGCAACTAACTTCTATTGCTAGACTTAAACTACGACATAAAGCAAAACAATTTATAGAATCTGAGCCAACTTTACAAACAACAACAGACTGGAAAACACTGAAAACAAATCTCAAACGGCAGTTTACCAGACAGTTTGTGAAAGGTGCAGCCATGAAAATTTTATGGAATGCCGACAGCGGACAGGTGAAACGTGCAGACAATTCTTGACAAGGTTAAAACTGTTAGCAAATCGAACGATTACCCTCACAGGAAATAGCGCAATAGATGATCCTATTAAAAATAAATTGGAGCAAGATATTACAACACAATTTTCACTGGGATTAATTATGCCGCTTAAACAACGTGTGCTGTCAGGAAATCCTAAGGACTTAGGTGAAGCTTTGGAAATAGCTGAGAGAGAAGAATCTATAGAGAATCTCTTACATCCAAACAGCAACAGAGAATGTAGGGCAGTGACTACTTACTTCTCAGCAAATCAAAATAGTAATTCACACACATCCAACAATGGAACACCAGTGCGACATTGTACAAAATGCAACAAGAATGGACACACCGCAAACTATTGTAAAGCAGGTAAAGGAGTATGTTACAAATGTAACAAGCCAGGCCATTTTAGTGTAAATTGTAGTAGCAATAAAAATAGAATTTTTAATAACAGACAACAGCCACAAAAATGCTGTTATACTTGTGGAAAACCTGGCCACCTAGCAAGAAATTGTTCTACAAAAAGTGAAGATGCTCGTCAAACAAATACCCAACAGTTAAACTCCAACGCAGCCACTTTTCAACCCCGAAGCTTGGCTGCCAATCAGGCAGGATGGGATTAAATAAAGAGTTAAGGGCAGGGATATATACATGCTCCGGAGAAAGGAACCCCAAAATCGTGTAATGTGATTAAAGTTAGTGTCAGTGGTAAGCCATGTCTAGCTTTAATTGATTCTGGAGCTGTTGTATCCCTAATTAAACCCGAGATTGCCCAGGGGTTCATAACAAATTGTGATGGAATAACTTTAGTGGATATTCAAGATAATAAAATACCCATACTTGGTTTAGCGAAAATGCCACTAAAACTAGGAAAAAATATAACTGTGCAGCATACCTTTGTGGTAGTAGATACGGACACTTTCCGTGCAGAAATGCTATTGGGAATAGATTTTCTTCGTGAGTATAGCGTTAAAATGGATTGGGGAAATAATTGCATGTATGCTTTTGATGAAACGATTCGTCTGACTGACGAGAAACCAATGTCATATGAAGAAGTTATGATGGTGAAAATAAATAAAGAATTGAATAATAGGCTTGCTAAATTAGAAGCTGAAATAGACATACTGAAAGTAAATTTAGAACAAGAAAAAACAAGAAAGGAAATGAAGATAGAGTCGGAGTGTTCCGCCATGGAATTTTCCTCGTCAGTACCAATGACGATGAAAAACGGAGTCTCGGCGATTGGTACTCGTCTGGATTCTAAAGAACATACCTGTGAAGAACCTTCGACCTCGTCTGAGAAGACTGCAGCTTTTCACCCTTTACAAAGTTCTCTTGTTCCAGAAAATGTGCACAAAATAGGAAGTTTTTCAAGAAGAGAAAATAAGAGAAAAGGTTGTGAGCTAGAAGAGAAAAAAGAATCCGAAATTGGTTTTCGGGTATTTGTTCCCCAAGATATTACAATTCCCGCAAATTGCCAAGCTATCTGTCGAAATTCAAAAAGAGTTACGACTCAACATGTGGTTTTAGAACCAGAGGATAATCTCCCGCCAGGACTGCTTGTAGCAAGAGTTTTGTGCAAAACAGGAGAAAGTGTTCCGCTTAAATTAATAAATGTTACAAACCAAGAAATGATAGTTAAAAGGAAGTCAATCATTGCAAAAGCATATGAAGCTGAAATTCAGGACTCACCTAGAATAAACAAGAATGACCCTATAAGAAAAGTTGAAATAAAGGATTCGACAGAAGTTTTAAAAATCATGGGGCTCGATACCCCGAAGACAGAAGACGAAAAGAGGTTACAAGATTTAATTATGGAATTTATTGACATATTCAAAGCTCCGGATCAGAAACTTACGTGTACTACTAATGTTGTCCATAGGATTATTACTGAAGATGTTCAGCCAATCCTTAAGAGGCCATATCGTGTACCTTATCATAGACAAAACATTATGAAACAAGAAATACAAAAATTACTTGACGATGGTATCATCACAGAGAGTCAGTCTCCATGGAATTTCCCTGCCATACTAGTGGAAAAGAAAAGGCACCCTGGAGAAGATGTGCAGCACAGATTGGTTATTGACTTTCGTGCGCTTAATGCCATTAGTAAGACTGACTATTTTCCATTGCCCAATATCCAGGAAACTATTGATAAATTATCAGGTGCTAGCATTTTTTCAACGATGGATTTAGCTTCTGGCTACTTTCAGGTACCCCTTCATCCAGATGATCAAGAAAAAACAGCCTTCTCGACTCCAGATAATCACTACCACTTTTTAAGAATGGCCATGGGTTTGAAAAATGCCCCTGCAACATGGAGCAGAATGATGCACCATATTTTGGGAAAATTGACCTATAAAGAATGCCTAGTCTACCTTGATGATATAATAGTATTTTCGAGTGACACAGATACTCACTTAGAGCGCCTAAGACATGTGTTTGAGAGAATCAGGGAAAGTAATTTAAAATTTAAACCGACAAAGTGCCATTTTATGAAGGAAGAAATCGAATATTTGGGACACATTATTCGAAAAGGTGGATACACAACACCTCCTGACAAAACAAAGATTATTGAGTCATATCCAATTCCCAAAAATGTAAAAGAAATAAGAGCTTTTCTAGGACTTTGCGGGTTTTATCGCAAATTTGTTCCAAACTTTGCAAAAATCAGTCAACCACTAACTTCATTAACAAAGAAGAATATCAAATATCACTGGGGAGCCGATCAACAAAATGCTTTTGACACTTTAAAGAAAGCACTGGTAACTCCGCCAATTTTAAGGTATCCCGACTTTTCAAAACAATTTATAGTAAATACTGATGCAAGTGGAACAGCAATAGCAGCCATTCTTTCTCAAGAACACGACGGAGTGGAACACCCTATTTGTTACTCCAGCAGGACACTTAACGAAGCAGAACGGAGGTACAGTACTATTGAAAGAGAATGTCTTGCAATTGTATTTGCATTAAAAACATATCGAAATTACCTTACCGGAACCCATTTTATAATTATGACCGATCACAGGCCATTAAAATACTTGTTAACCATAAAAGATGCAAGTTCACGGTTGGCTAAATGGGCCATGTTTCTTCTAGAATACAGTTTCTCTATTCAATACAGAAAGGGCACTTAAACAGTAACGTTGACTCTCTTACTCGTTTAAGGACAGATGAAAATGCTCTTGTGGAAAATATAATTGCCATAGTACAAGATGGAGAAGGGAGAGAAGATATCATGCCAATGACATCTGTTATGTGGAGCCGGGATGAGCTTCAAAAATTACAACAACAGGACGAGCAAATTAATAACATAATACTTTCAATTAATACCGAAAATGACCATTACTACGTCAGCGACGATGGTCTCTTATATCGCCGAAGAGCACAACATCAAAGAAACGACCAAATTGTGGCCCCTTCAACTATTGTGTCTGATATTTTACACATGTACCACAAGTCTATTTACGCAGGTCATCCAGGACAAAAGAAAACTCAAGCGCTAATAGAAAAAGATTTTTATTGGCGTAGCATTAGAAAAGACGTCCAAAATTTCGTTGAAAAATGTCTGTCATGTAATCTACGGAAAACCAATTACCAACCACCTGCAGAAATGCAAGCCAGCGCTGTACCACCTGTACCTTGGACAAGAATTAGCATGGACATTGTAGGCCCACTAAATAAAACGGACAGAAATAATCGATATATACTCACTTGTGTAGATTTTCTTACACGATACCCGGAATGTATACCCCTTCCCGATATAAAAGCAGAAACAGTGGCAAAAGCGTTCATAGAACATATTATTTGCAGATTTGGTACCCCCGAGAACTACTAACTGATTGCGGAAGCCAGTTTGTAAGTAAACTGTTTGAAGAAATTTGTAAATTATTAGGAATCAAAAAGCTAAAAACCACCCCATATCATCCAAGTTCAAACGGCATTATTGAACGCATGCATAAGACTATAAAAACAATGATAAGCCATTTTGTAAGTGATCATTACACAAGTTGGGATGATGTATTGCCTTACTGTTTACTGGCATACCGAAATTTGCCTCATCTGGCCACTTAAGAATCGCCTTTCTTTTTGATGTTTGGCCGAGATATGGAGCTTCCAATACATCTTTTTATAAGACAGGATCCAATAAAATATGATATAGACGAAAATTATGCCAGCGAAATGATAGCTAGAATGCAAGCAGCGCATAAAATAGCACAGAAAAATATTGAACAAACTGTCGAGACAAGATGCCAGAAACATAACTCCAAAAAGCTAAGAAAAGAATTTCAACTAGGAGATCTAGTTTATCTGTATACTCCAGCAGTCCCTGGAAAGAAAATAGTGGCATCGAAATTTTATTCTAAATGGTCAGGACCGTACCGAATTATTGAAAAAGAGGACCTGTTACATTCAAAATAAAAGAAATGAACAGCAGAAAGGAACACGTGGTTCACGCAGAAAGGGTTAAGCCATGTAAGGGAACTAATTACGTATTTGACAACAAAAACCAACCAGAACATAAATATTTAGACGAAGAAGAAAATAATGTAGAAACAGAAGAAAACGTTCAAAATCATGTTGACGAGTTTTTGCACAACGGCGAGGAAGTGAATGACGCTCCGTTATCAATAGAAGAAAATGAAAGCGATAGTGAGGAGAACGAAATTGTATCTGACTCTGAAGATGTGTCTTCAACGCACTCTGAGGAGCCACTCCCGGAAATAAATCTAGAAGCTGGAAGACGCACTCGAACGCGCGATGTAAAGCTTCCAGAGAGATATAAGGATTTTGTATTAAAGTAATAGAAGAATAGAGCCACTCTGTATATAATTAAAATTAGTTATAAAGAATTACCTATAGTATAACGTAAGAAAAGAAAAAAAACAAAAAGAAAAAAAAACTAACAGCTAATTATTGTTACAGTGAAACCCGTAATCAACTTGGCGTTATTAGTCCAGTTTACTTATGTCACCGCTGCTCTCATTGCATATGACTGTCGAAACCCATCCACTAATATCACGGCTATATCTTTACGTGACGTCAGCTCATGTCCCGACGCCGACACTGGATACTCTGTGGAAGATGGCTACGTCCAAATTTTAGAAAAGCGAAGATTCGAATATGTCCATGTATATTCATGCATGATCGAAGTCACTAGACTTATAACTTACTGTGGAGCATTTTCGCATCAGTCAGCTGTTGATGGAGGACTATCTACTTATATTTACGAACTAGGCGCTGAAGAATGTCGGAAAACACATGCCTTTAGACAATTTAGGGGTATAAATGGACAACTAATTAGCAAACTAAAGCCAAATTCTACTGTATCGACGTCACTTACATTGGCCGGAAAAATTGACTCAAAATATAATTGTGAAGGTGCTCAATACATTGAAGATGGCCGCCAGTGGTCTAATGCATTAGTGCAGGCAGAAGTTAAGATAACCTTACAGGATTATTTTGCCAAAGTCCTATTAGAAAATAATGAAATTCATTTGCAGAATGGAGTTAAGTGTACTTTTCTTGACGGCTACTGCATGGACAGCATCAATGGTGAATCCACTTGGGAAAGAAATTATCCTCAAACATAGCAGGCAAATAAATATTTTATATGAAGGCATAGCTACATTTGTAACAGAAAAGAACCCGAAAACAGGGCATAAATACGTTGTAGTCGAAGACAGGGCTAGGGTTTTTGCTATTCAATTGCTAAAAAGGGAAAATATATGCGGAACCACCGTTTGGCAAAGCGAACATCCCAGGCTATTAGTACTTAGGAAAAATACGGCAGCCGAGCCAACGACCTTTAGCGAAACATCGGAATCAAATGACGTAGATCTCATATTATACATGAATAGTAAGTTTCTTTACGTAGAACAATCATTTAAAAGGACTGTCAACGAAATGTTTGCTCATACAGTTTACCGACGATGCTTACTGCACAGAGAAATTCTAAAGAACCGCCTTATCATGGCCACATTTAATCCAAACGCTGTAGCTACCCTAGTCAAGAATAATTTAGGCTATGTTGCAAAAGTAGCAGGTGAAGTTATCTACCTTATGAAATGCCTTGCTCTTCCAGTAGAAGTAAGGAGAGAAACACACTGTTACACTGAATTACCAGTAACAGCTTACAATCAAAGTTTTTTTATGTCCCCCGTAACTAGGATTTTGCAAGAACACGCTGAACAAATAGAATGCAATTCGATATTGCCTTCCATGTACTACATAGACAAAAATGGATTGGATTCGACCCATTACCAAATCAAGGAATAGTGCCATTAGAGCTACAGGTTGACGCTGAAGAATCGTTAAAATTCCAAAATATAAAAGATCTAGGAACCGGCGGATTATACACGTATAAAGAAATAAAAAATGCACAAGATGCGATGATGTTTAATCTAGAAAGGAATGCGTTAAATAATATTTTAGTACGAAAAATCGCAGGACAGGAGGTTGAAAATCAAGGCTTTACAACATTAAATTTATTTAATAAAGAAGAAATGGAAAAAATAGCTAATTCAACAATAAATAAATTATATGGTTATTTTACAATTCTAGGAGAATGGACCAGTGGCATCTTAGGCTTGTACTTTATTTTTCGAATGATTAAGTTTATTATAGAAACATTTATGAACGCAGTCGCCTTACATCGACAAAATTTCCTGATCCTTTTTTAAGCACGTGACAACGAATTAGTCGTACCGTTAAGATGTACGGTATTTAACAAACTTGAATAGGAGTTGCAGGTCTTGCGAAATTGTTTCTATGGCACAGACGAAAGAAGTTAATGAAAGTATGCCTTTTAAAATGAAGTTAGGAGAAGTTTAAAGGAGTTTTAGTTTAATTTTACACACCTGAAGTGTGGGAAACAGATGACACAATACGATTTGTTTATAGTTAAGTCACGCATAACTAGAATAACATTGGTACTCAAATATAAGATAATGGAAAAAGATCTAAACAAGCTTAAAAATTTAATAGGTTTTATGAGGCCTATAAATACTTGGCTTACCCTAAAAAATGCCGAAATTTTGCTGATGCTACAAAAATCAAAATTTTTACGCAAGAAAAGAGACAGCTTACTACAAATGTAATAGAATAAAGAGGAATAGAAATAACTTAGAGCTCTAAACAAGGATAGACAAAAATCAAAAATTGTTCCCCCACGCTTAGTATAAAGACACATGATTAAAAAAATAACACACCATAATTTCTTTAAATCTTTAAAAAATTTCTTACGTGTGCGTGCGGTTAAAACGGAAAGACAGTTGAAAGACAAATTGAAAAAAAAACAAATTTTCTTACGTGTGCGCGCAGTTATAGTGAAAAGACAGTTAAAAAAAAACAGTTTCGTTACGACCAAAAACAATAGTGCTTCACCTAAAAGAAAAAAAACTAAGTTAATTTAAATTTAGAAAAAAAAGTGAATAGCGCAAAAAAAATGGACACCTGGATGGTTGTATTTCTAACCTACGTTGGTATGATTCAAGATCGGGAAACCAAAAAATTCTTTTTCATGCAGCATTGGCCCATTGCCAAAGGCTATACCATCAGATGGGCGGAGATGCACCTTGCCACCCCAGTATGTGGCCCCTGAGAGCGCTCGTTGCACTTTGGTGCGACATAATTCATAACGAATACATGGCCTTTAGAACGTGTTGGGCCATTGATGAAGATAGGTTGGGTCTTCACTTATTTTGTGACTGCCCAATGTGTGACCCAGCATCTCAACTACACATCTCACCAGCTATCTACTGGCGAATGTTGGTGAATGCTGGAATGCCAGTTTGTCGTTGCGCTGTGTGTGCTGAACAGCCACGACATGGTCATAACATCCCGAACCAGGACAATGCACCCAGAACAATGCCGGCTAATCCAGGATCACCTCGAACAAATCCACCCTCCACCAGAAATCCCGATAGGACTGATCAAGCCGGCCAAGGTACCTCCCAGTCACCCTCACAAAACCGACCACTTCCACCCCTGATTCCCTTGGGACAACTGCCAATGGGACACGGGCGCCCGATCCGGAGGCACGGGATCCCTTCAGCTACGAACACCCCTGGGCCAGCTAGACGACAAATGGCACAGCCCCCTCAGAATCAACTCTCCATCCACGACGTATACCGTGGAATCCCACGGACTTCGGGCAGTGTTTCGCCCCATATACAGACCACCATTTCCGTAAGTTAAAAAAAAAACACAAACTACGAACTATAGAGACAAAGTTTTATACATATATATTTGGAAATATATTTAGTTTTTTTTTGAAAAAAAACAAATACAAATAAATATAACAATTGTATTTTGGATAAGAGAGGTTTAAAGGGTGTTAACAGATATTTAATTTTTGTTTAAGTAGACTTTTATAATAATAAAAAATTTATTTTGTTTAATTATGGTTAAATAACAGCTTGAAACTTTGGATTTAATAAGAATAATTTTGCCAGTAAAATATTTTTGTACTAAGTGGAGGTTTTAATATGTGTTAAACAACAGCTATATAAAAAAAATTAAGCAGATTTTTAATAATAATAATTACCTACGTATATTTTGTAATAAAGATTTTATTAACTTTAAATAACAGCAAATATCTTAAAGCATATTTTTTTAAATAATAATTTTACTTTAAAGTAGATTTTATTAATATTGTTAAATACAGCTATTTTAGTGTATTAAAGCAACATTTATATATAAAAAAAAATCATGTAACAATGTCTTACAGAATTTAATTGATTATTTTAGGAATATAGTCCCTAAGTATGTCGTCAATTAGTTTTAGTTTTGTAAGCGGAATTCACTTACACATACACATTCGAGACATCATGAATTTAGGCTAGACGGGATAAATAAACAAAACATGCCATTCCAGCAAGGCCTTCTTAATCTTTATAAATCTGACCTATCCTAATAAACAGTCATCGTAAATTGGTCTTAGTCGAAATAATTAGAATAAAAATAATTTCGACTTGAGGAAGGGGAGGATTGTAGTGACCCAGGAAAATATTTCACCACAGTAAAGAAAATTATAAAATATTTTAATAATCAAAAATAAAAATAGAGTAAAAATTTAATGAATAAAATAAATTAAATTTTATTAAAAATTTAATAGAGAAAAAAATATTTATTTGGATAAACCAAAAATAAAAAAAAATATTTATTTTATTATTATTATTAAAAGGAAAAAAAAATATATATATTTTTTAAAGTAATAATTTATTTTCCTAAGTACTAAGTGTTTCTTTTTAAAGACTAGATGACTAGAAGATTGAATTTAAATATTTTAAAATTATTTTCAAAATTAAAAAAAAAAATGTTTTAAAAAAGTATACAATATTTAGAAAAATAGCCAAGTTCTTTAAATTAAATTTAAATTAAAATAATTTAAAATAAAATAATGCTTACTTAAAAAAAAAATCAATCAGTTATCCCAATAAGAATTAAAATTCACAAACACTTTTATTTACTTTTTTATATTTCGACTGCTTAATTTAACCGATACCCGAAAACTGGATCAGACAAAAAGAGTTTGGGTACAAGACCCCCTTCCAATGGTACTAGGCGAGGACAAATAATCACGCGATGTTGGTGCCGTGCGTAGAAAACACCGTGTGCAAAACTAGCCACCTGCGGTTGTGCACGCGGTACTACATGGAAATTTCCAAGAAAACAAGCTCAAATTTTCGCTCGGTACCAAAGTAACCTTGCACGTGTTCTTTGGATGAAACAAAGAACTAGGACGATATAAAAAGACCTCGAAACCGCCTAAAAAGTTAGTTACTCGTGATCATCCATTGCAAAAAGTTCGAACGAAGAAATTGGGTCCAAGTAAACCCAGACGAGCGGTCCGGAAAAATAAAGTACGCGAACGGGGAATCTATGTTTGACGGGTCATCGGTCGCTAAAATAAATAAATATATTATTTCCTGATAATAATTAAAAAATCAAAAAGTAAGTGAATTCTGCGGGAAAATTGTAAAGTTAATTTTAGTGAAATAAATTAGAAATTTTCTAATCTGTTGAGTGGCTCTATATAATTTTTTAATAAAAAGTGTTATTGTGAAATCAGTGTGTGTTATTGCCTAAATATCATAAATTTGGATATACATCTTCTAAACAACGATAAGTACCAATAAACTTAAGCTCCCTTTAAAAATTCTACAAAGATTTAAGCTCCCTTTCAAAATTTCTACAAAGCTTTAAGCTTTAAAATAACCGAACCCATTAGAAAAGCTGTAGCCGCTACTTTGAAAAAGAAAGTCAGAAAATAAATAAATAAAAAAGGGGTTAAATTTGGAGTGGCGCTACACTATCACCAAAGTTGAAATTTAAACTAATGCTATTTTTACTATATTCGTCCCAAGGTTAGTTTATATTTATAAGGTTACGACTAAGGAGACCTTGAAGAAGGAGTGTAATCGACATACTTTCAAAACGGGCTTGATTTTTTGTCTAAATTATAGTTCTAAATATGTCACTAGAGGGTACTGTGGTCAATCAGGATCTTTCTGGGGTTGCTGCTCATGTTGCATATGTACAAAAAATAGTACAAAAGTAAAATAGAAAATTTCAATAATTTTTAAATACGACGGTATAGGGAACACTACCCAATTTTAATGAGTTTGTATTTAACAAAAATATGATATTTTGAAAGAATTACGTAATGGGTGCCCAAATTCCCAAGATCACCATTATTTTAATTTATTATATGCATTTCTCGGTTGAATAAAAAAATTATTATTATTTTAATTTAGCTTCAGCTCTCATTTCCCTGAAGGAGGATCAATTCCTTAATTATTTTAGATAATAAAGGAATAGGAATTTTGAACTGTGTCATTAATAATCAAAAAAAAAGAAAAATAGAATTTTTTATTTTATCTTTAATTTTTTAAATTGTCGTTTACATTTTTGGAAGCTAAACTTTTGTTTAGTTTTTGTATTTAAAGTGATGATTTAAAAATTTTGCTTGTCTCTTAAGATACAAGTAGAGTTTAAAACTAAAGGTTAGACTTGTTGCTTTAAAATATACAAAATAGAGCTTTGCAATGTTGCGAGTACTTATTTGTTAAACATAAAAAAACAAATAATTCTTTTAAAAAACCCTGATTTCCATTAAACAGTTCACTTTATATATAAAAAAATAATTGCTATTATCACAAGGCTTTGTATACAACAATAAACAAGAATATTTAACGTTTGTGTAGAACTTATAAACTAAGTATACACGTCGTGCAAGCTTGATTCCTTCCACTGAGTTTTAGTGCGGTGAACACTAGCAGGTAGCGATTAGACAAAAAAATAATTAAGTCTCGTCCACTGCTTAAATGTAGTAAATAATAAAATTTACTTTTCAGCAAGGACGTAGCTAGGATCCGCTCACCCGTACCTACTAAAAAATTGTTAAGGTGGTTAGATAAGGGATAAAGTTATGAATAAAGTATTGTACAGTGCTACATTAGGTACGCCGATATACGCTTTTCTTGAACTTCAGGAAATCATATTATTTTTTATTTATGAACCTAACAGTACAAAGTTTTTCAATAAACAGTTTCAAACAAAGGTTTTTAGGATTCGGTAGTAGTGTAATTAGCCAGCAAAAAGTTGGGTAATCTAAAAAGTAAATGAAAATTAGTTACATATACAGCGTGCCTTCGAAAGTTTTTACCAAATGAGAAACTTTTTATTTATTTACTTTACGAAAAAAATGCCTCTTTAAAAAAGTCCTGCTTGATAAGAACATACATTTTCACACAAATAATTGTATGTTGGATGTACAGGGTGGCTTAAAGAAGTCGTGTTACCAAATTAATATACACCGTATATCCTAGCTACGGCACAAAACTTTAAAGGGTGATTTTATGAAGAAAAGTTTCTATAAACATATGTCCGGAATTGCCTGAAATACAGGGCGTTAAAGTTTAAAAAAAATCGATATTTTATAAATATATTAAATACCCCTTAATCAGCTGGGTTCAAATCAGATTAGAATGAGAAAAACATTTTGGTGTATTTGTTTAATGAAATCAAGCGCTTGTAAAGTTTTACCTAGATTAACTTTATTGGATCCAGTCATAAAATGACATAGGAAATCACCCTTTTAGTAAGTTTTCTACCCTAGTTAAAAAATACTCCAAATTTCAATTTGGAAACAAGTTTTTAGGCCAGGCTGTACATCTAACCTACAAATATTTTTGTGAAAATGTATTTTCTTATTAAGCAGGTTTTTATGAAGACGGCAGTTTTTTTCGAGTTGTTAAATAAAAATTTTCTTATTTGGTAAGGACTTCCGAAAACCCACTGTATAATATGAATAAAGTAATTATTACTTTATAGCCAAGTGCAGGACTGTCTCTAATATGCATAACCTCGAAGGCACGTGTAATGCATCTGTCAAGGATATACCTAGTACAATTCTAAACTATGAAGTTACCCTACTTCAACGTCAAATTTTAAATTATTTACTAGAGAGTAAAAATTCCAATTTAATATAAACGTAAGTTTTACGGTAATTTGGACTAATAAACGGCGTAAAAAATAACTTTGAGATCAGTCAAGTAAGTTTCAATTAAAAAAATCAAGTTCTATTTAAAAATATTTAAATAATTTGCCAGTTAAATACTTACCGGTTGAATTTTAAAAATAGATATCTCCGTTTTTAGAAATATATCCTATTTAGCAGTTTGAAGCAAGGCAGTATTTACTTTATTTCACATTTAATACAATAAAAGATCCATTTTAATGCACATAATCATCAAAATATTGTCTTTTGACAATTTTTCGAACGTCGTTGTTAACCTAGCATAACACGTCAAATTTAGAAAAGTTAAAATTTAATAAAGATGCCCATGAAAGCTGTGTTGCAAAATGACATTTCGTAAATTCCTACTCAAAATGTAAAATGGATTATTTACTATGTTTTATACAAATAAATACATTTTAAACTTAGAAATTCTTCAAATTTTTAATAATTACACATATAAGGTTTTAAATATACACCATTTAAGTAATGTTATGTGTTGTGGTGTATTATTTAGTGAATAAATATGTCAAATTTACAAATACAAATAATACCCACGTAAAAGAAAATAACAAAAAAAAACCCGTGATAACCAGGTAACATTTTAATAGTTTAAATAGATTTAGGCCCTTTTAATTACGCTTTAAAAATCATAAATCCAAAAGTCGTCATATTATCTGTGAAAAGAAATGGGATGAATTCCACTACATATTGATATATCTGGCAACACTGTTTCATCTTGGTTTCATTTGATCCCGATTGATATAAGCGGCCTCTATTGTTTTCTAATAGAAATGCTGTAATTTAAACCCGTTTTTTCAAAATATTCCCGTTGTCGTTTACACACCTTCCTCTAGGTCACCATAGTTACGACATATCCTCAACTTTTAGGCGGTTTGAGGTAGGGGACGCAAAGAAGGGCACCCCACAGAGAAAAGTTGGCAAGACTGGGTATAATCAGGTTGCGCATTCATTTTGCATTGTTTTGAAAGTGATATTTGTTGAGAAATGTAATTCCAAATGTTTTTTAATGTTTTTTATTTAAAGTAAAAGAATTTACAACTTAATAATAATTAAAAACAGTTGTGTAAACGGTTGTTCTATTAATACAATAAACTGTATATCTCCGGCACTGAACAACATGACCGAAAAATGGGAGATGTGACGTCATAACACGTCAAAGCAATATGGCCGAATGTGACGACCCTATATAGACCGACTTTGATTCCTCCTTCTTTTGCAAACAATTCTCGATTTAAAGCTAAAGTGGCATACAATATTTGATTTTCATCCTTTAAAACCCCGTTTTTCTATCTACTTTACACCTTTTATTAATAAAATTGCGAAAGTTCACTTAAAAAATTTGGCAACCATATACGCACGGTGACGTCATAGCTTGCTGCGACTAAAAACAATTGAAAGTGAAGCTATGCAATTTAATGCAAAAATAATGTAAATTACTTTAAAAAACGGAGGTTTAAAAGGTGGAAATCAAAAATTGTATTCCACTTTAGCTTTAAATCAAGAATTGTGTTTAAAAAGAAGGAGGAATATAGTGAAAATAGGATTAGTTCCAATTTCAACTTTGATGATTAATATCTCGAGAACGAAACGTTTTTGTCAAAAAATTGATACGTGATCAGCGCCCCAAAAAACCCTTATACCAAAATTCGTCAAAATCGGAGTTACCCAGAGTTGGGTAGTATTCGAATACTCGGTATTCTGAATACTATTCAGAATACATTTGTGCGGTATTCGAATAGATTTATGTGTTTGGTATTCGGTATTCGACGGAATACTTTTTTGGTCAGTATTCGATATTCTTTATTCTGAATATCGTTTTTGAATATTCTGGTATTCGAATACTGGTATTCGAGTACTGGTATTCGAATACCGGTATTCGAATACTGATATTCAAATACCTATATCCTGGTATTCAAATCCTGAATTTAAATACTATTTGCTAATTTTATGAATATTACGTTACTATTTATGCATCCTAAGCGAGTTAAAACATGTTCGCGGCGATTTTGCCGACGACGGGGTAAAATTTGATATAAGTCATATACATATATCATCACTTGCAAACTAACAGTTAGTTAGGAAGTTAGTTTTACAAATTACAAAAATATATAATTCAATATGTTTTTTAAATCTTGATATGTTGTTTCTATGGTCCTAATAGGTAAGTAATTTTAAACAGATATACATTTATTTTTGGAAACAAAAATATATCTAAATTAATTATTTTAACTTCTATGGTGTTTGGCTATTTAAAAACAAGTAACTTGGTACAACATATAAAGTGACATTGCAAACTATGTCTTCTATGTATTAGGTTAGACTAATATGTATTTATCTCCATTTTACACAAAAGGGATGTGTATAATAAATTTTATTATGTCAGTTTAAATCATGACTATCTGGTAAATCGTAGATAGTATTACATGTATCCCCATTCCAAAAGTGAAGTCAATATTTAAAAAAAAGTTATTTTTGGAAAATTTGGAAGACGCCTTGTATGTTTGCAATGATTAGTTTTTAAGCAAGAACCAGGTACGCCACTGCATTTATGTTATGGAAAAACGTAGTAAAATAAGAATGAATTGCTTTTTCAGGAGAAAGGAGGATTTTTTGCTCTTCAGTATTCATGAATACCCAATCGTGGTATTCACGAATACCGAGTATTCGAATAGTTTTTTTTGTAGGTATTCGAAAATATTCGGTATTCGAATACTTTTTTTACGGTATTCGTATTCGTATTCAAATACCAAATTTCAGTACTCGACCCAACTCTGGAGTTACCGCAGGTTTCTAGAAAATTACCCAAACTTGAAAAGAGCAAAAGAAAAGACTTATAAAAAAAGAACTTTGTTTTTTTCTGTATTTTGGACATATTAGGGGTTGAAACGGATTCTTCCTCTTTTCAGACAAACATTTCCGATGTTGCCTTATTTCATACAAGCGACAAATTGTCGATCGCGAGATTGAAGTCAAAAACCTGTTTGAGAAATCACCTTCCAGAAATGTTCGTCATAAACGTGCGAGATTCCAGAATTCGGGCCCTCTGGGCATTTAAAAGTTCAGTTCAACTATTTTAGGAGCTTATTTTTCAGGTCCTATAAACTAATAAAAACAAAAACCCCTCCAAGCTAAGGTCATTGCGTAAGTTGGGTAAAAAACAAAATTTAATGTGTACCAGCATAACTTCCATAGAAAAATCAAAATATTTGTTTTTTTGCATTTTTTGTCATAAAACAAACAAATTTCTAAAAAATTATTTGCTTAGTAAGCTGTGGAAATTAAAAAATGACCCATCTTACGTCCATCTCCAGTGTTATATTATATTTTGTTTAATAAATTACATACATTTCGTATTTTAAATTTGAAATACATACGTCATATGGAAAACTTTTTTACTATTAATTTTACGAAAAAAGTTATTTTTTATGAAACGTTCTGCATGGTCCAAAACCTAAAATGCAACCATGAGATATAAAATTGTGGCAGTCATCTACGAGGTTTGGCCAAAAAGTGTAATTTCTGCTCAAGAGTAAAGTACCTATACTTTGGCTAATATCAAAAATTGTTATCAAGAAAAGATGTTTGATTATTTCTAAATATGAAATCTTGATTATTTACAAAAAAATGACTTTTTTTCTGTGATAATGGTAAAAATTTGGGTTTGTACGTTAGTTCAATACTTTTCACAATTATTAACTTTATAGGACAATTTTAAATAACTTTTTAAAATTTATTGTTATAAAAACAAGAACAATGCACAATGCACAAAAAGTTCATTTAAGTAGGTTAAAACCTATCAAGAAGGTGACGACTCGGTCGGTATCAAGTTCTCGATATTCCTTTCGAAACCTATGGGTCTTATTTTATCATCTGTTTTTACATAAATAATTAATAGGACCTATTTAATAAGGATAGTGCCTAGTTATGGAACTTGAGAGATATCAACTCGGAATCGAGTTTCAAATAAGTTAAGAACACTGATCTCGATGGATTGCCAATATTATACCCTGCGCGAAACAAAATTTACATTTCATGGGCAAAAAACTGGTTTGTGCGCAAGCCAGTTCAGGGTAAACGCATCCGGCGGCAAACAAACTATCCGCATTATCGAAAAGAATTTGTTGACGGCGTCCTGGTTTTCTGTTCGAAGTACGGTAGCTAATGAGCGTTACGGTTAGACCGCGGACGAAGGGTACGGGATGCCGGTGTTTGTATTTTGCCACGGCATTTAAGTGCGCATCATCGTCCAACCACTGCGCGAGGTCGTAAAAATCCGAAAAATGCTTCTTGCCACTGCGGATCTAAATGTAGGTTATCTATGTTTAAGAATCACCATTCGGTAGCGACTCGATACGTTCCGACTCGAGACAGCGGTTAAGAATCCGCCTGCAGTTTCCGTTCGGTATTAAGTTCATAAGCTTGCGAAATGCGATTTGCGAATTTATTTATTTATTTATCTACAAATGTACACTACAGAATAAAAACATTCTAAATGGTACAAGAAAAAAGAAGCAATAGCCAAAGTTAAATTGCCAAACTTGTTCTGATTGGTTATTGTGTAACGACTTTCGAATGTTTCGTTACAAATTGACCAATCAGAAAACGGCTTCTCTAAAATCACGGTGATTTCTAAATTACCGTGATTTTAAACAGTGATTTCAATCACTGCAGTGGCTTGAATATACATAAATATTTAACTAAAAATGGGAATATAAAAACAGCTCGGTGTCTGGCAACGAATACGAATATATTATTTATGCAGCTCTTATCGGTTTTCATTGACAAGCAGCATAATATTTATTGATTTTATAAAAATAAATATTATGCTGAAAATTAAATTAACAGCAATATTCCGAATTCTTAAATTTTTTGGGCTCGTAACTCAAATAATTATTTTAATATAAGGTCTGACAACAACAAGCTTAATGTGATATATTGCAATACAATTATGTAAAAATAATTTCAAGTTTTAAGGTTTATTCATTACCTACTTTCAAAAATAAAAAACACATTTTTTTGTTAATCGAACACCATTTTAACATTTTTAACTTAAATTAAATTACAAAAATATAAATATAGAATAAAAAACTTTTTTAAAGCAAAACGAAAACGCATAATAAAAAATACAAATTTTAAATATTTTAAATAAATAAAAATAAAACAAAATATAGCTCACTTTTTTTCCAATGAAAATGAAAAATTAGCATTAAGAAAGATTAGTTTTTCAGCTTTGTTTGCACAAAGATGTGTAATCGACGTGCTTTAAAAATGGGCTTGTTTTTTTGTTTAAATTAAATTTCTAAATATGACACCAGAGGGTACTGTTGTTCCTTATAAGATTTGTAGGGATGCTGTATACATTGTAAATGTAAAAAAATAGTACAAAAGTAATTTAAGTTTTATTATGCAATTTCCGGTTAAATAATAATAAACGTATTGTAATTATTTGGTTAATTTAGTTTTAGCTCTTATGCCCCTAGGGGGAATAGGGATAGGAACCTTGGACTGGAAAGTTGCATTATGGTTGCATTTATGAATATAATAATGTTGAATTTTTAGCGACAGTTAGTTTTTGCTATAACTGTTTATTTTAAATATTATTTTTTTATTTAATGGGATTTGTTTTAATGTAGCTTTATTTTTGTTAAAACTGTAAGAAACGGTTTTTTTAGCTCAGTCAGTAAAATAACTTAAGGACTGTTTTTATTGTTTATAATAAATTCTTCTTTACTTAACTTTTTTCATCTTAAGGTCAAAGAGATTTTAATAAAGTCCAAGTACTAGGTACTGTAGGTTCTGGTTTAGTAAATATTTTACCCTTTTTATTCCCCATGCAGTTCCGTCAAGTTGTTCAACTACCGAAACATGCAAACACTGCATTACACGGTGTTTACTGGTACTTAGGCATGCCAAAATCGCTCAACTTCGCAGGTTTTACAAACAACGGTTTTGCGAGGCGGAGAAGGCATACACGTCGCGTTAACTCAAAATTACCATTGACCATTTTTGCTATGTGGCAACAAGAGCAGATCGACGCGTCATCCTATCGTGAAGGGTATTGATTTATGCGTTCCCTGTCCAATCTCTACCTGCAAGTATTTAACACACCGAAACTGAATTACTAGCCCCAAGTTGGCAAGACGTATTGTTTCTTAAGCCTATTTATAATACAAAAAAATTAAATTGTATTACTTTGCCTTTTATCTTTACATTGCTATTTAAATTTAAAAAATATATATAAATAAATGTTTATTTAGTTAAATTTATTCTTAAAGTATTATTATTAAAATTTTGCTTATCTCTCTTTTCTTACAATTGAAATTTAAAATTATTGAAGGTTAGACCTGTAGCTTACAAATTAAAAAAAACATAGTTTTGCAATGTCGTAAGTACATACCTCTAAAAAATAAAAAAGAAAACAAAATTTAAAAAGTCGTTTTATTTAACTTTTATACCTAATATAACAAAATACTAATAAATTATTTTGGTTACTAGTAGTGTTAGAACGTCTTTAAAGTATACCAGATACCAAAAAAAAAAAACATTAACTTGTGAAAGCGTTTAGAGCTTCGATTTGGAGATAAATACCTAAACGAAGTTAACTCAGATAATTTATTATCATTAACATAAAACTGGTCATATTTGGAGGTATTGCAGAGTTAAATCTATAACATGTTAGTGGTAATGCTAATTATACCGCTACTTTGTGAAGGTCCCGGCAATGAATCTCTAACCTTTTTATTGCAAGGACTTCATCATCTTCTTGAATACGTTTTCTCTCTTCTGAATAAATTATACTATTGCCTGGATTTAAAGTTAGATGAAAAAAATACTAGGTACTGAACCGGCCTTTAATATAGGCCGTCCTCTTGTTATTTGATGTACAGTACCATCACTAAGTTTTGTCTCGTAAAAATAAGATATATCGCTTTTATAAAAATGAAGAGAACAAACGGTATTAGAACTGCATAAAAGTTGGTCCTTCCTACCAATAGCTTGTTACCATAGGTTTAACATGTGCGGATCCTAATAAAAGTAAAATAAAAAAATTAACACTATTACATAAAAATATATACCAAAAATATAATATTTAAACAGTAATTACTTATTATTACCAAGCACACGTTAATAATAAGGGCGAAGTAAGTGGAGAAAATCATACTAGGTACTGTATAGGGTCTGGTTTAGTAAATATTTTACCCTTTTTATTCCTCATACAGTTCCGTCAAGTTGTCCAACTACCGAAACATGCAAATACTGCATTACACGGTGTTTACTGGTACTTAGGCATGCTTAAATCGCTCACTTTCGCTAGTTTTACGAAAAACGGTTTTGCGAGGCGGAAAAGGCATACACGTCGCGTTAATTCAAAATTACCATTGACAATTTTTGCCATGTGGCAACGAGAGCAGATCGACTCGTCATCCTATCGTGAAAGGTATTGATTTATGCGTTCCATGTCCAATCTCTACCTGCACATATTTAACACACCGAAACTGAATTAATACCCCAAGTTGGCATCGACGTATTTATTTCTTCAGCCTATTTATAATACAAAAAAATAAATTGTATTACTTTTGCCTTTTATCTTTAAATTGCTATTTAAATTTAAAAAAATATATACAAATAAAGATTTATTTAGTTAAATTCATACTTAAAGTATTATTATTAAAATTGTGCTTGTCTCTTTGCTTATAATTGAAATTTAAAATTGAAGGTTAGACCTGTAGCTCACAAATTAAAAAAAACATAGTTTTGCAATGTCGTAAGTACGTACCTCTTAAAAATAAAAAAACGAAATTTGGTTTAAATTCTGTATTGATTCTTTAAATGCAGAAAAAAGGTCCTTGTCTTCCTGTTATCTTCTCTCGTTATAATGACGCTTGGGGACTAAGGATTCGGGAAAATTTGAAGCAATGGATTTTTTCTTCCTTTAAAACATAGTTTGTGGTAAGATTTGTAACTAGGTTACGACTTCCCTCGGAAACTATGGTTCGTTCTGATGACGATTTCGTCGAGTCGTCGCTACTAAGTACACATACAACATTTTAACTTTTTTATTACGGGTATTTTCCTTTCTTCTTCAGTCACTTTCCTCTGGGGAAGAATCCTGGTTATTATTTGGAGTAATGCCAGTAGTAGAGGTAAATGCATAATTATACCGCGCTACTTTGTGAAGGTCCCGGCTTGATGAATCTCTAACCTTTTTTTATTAGCGGGACTTCATCATCTTCTTGAGTCCGTTTTCTCTTTTCTGAATAGAATTACACTATTGCCTGGATTTATGCTTAGATGAGGAAAAGATACTAGGTCTAGAACTTGAACCGGCCTTTAATATGGAGCCGCATCCTTCTTTGTTTGATGTACAGTGCCATCACTAAGTTTTGTCTCGTACAAATAAGAGATTATCGCTTTTACCAAAAATGGAAGAGAATATAAGAACTTGGCATTAGAACTGCATAAAAGTTGGTCCTTCCTACCAATGGCTTATTGCCATAGGTTTAACATGTCCAGATCC